>CAUYLG010007643.1:0-14986 GCA_963573385.1 Cacajao melanocephalus
TCAAAAGTAAAAATAATGTTGAAATTTCTACAGTATAAGGAATAGTATCTCCTTGGTTTTAAGAATTTGAACCAAACACCATATGTTATCACTCATAGGTGGGTGTTGAACAATTAGAACATGTGGACACAGGGAGGGGAGTATCACACATTGCGGAGAGTTTGGGGGGTGCTAGGGGAGGCACAGCAGGCGGTGGGAAGGGTGGGGAGGGATAATGAGGGAGAAATACCAGATGTGGGTGATGGGGAGATAAAGGCAGCAAACCACCTTGCATTGTGTGTACCTATGCAACAATCCTGCATGATCTGCACATGTACCACAGAACCTAAAGTATGATAAAAAAAAAATAGTCCTCAAAAATCCTTCTTTAATTTGTAACACATAAACTCTTACCTCCTCAGTACAAGTGAGAACTTCAAGAGGCCTCTAAATAGCTCTGACTGTCTATGTTGTGTATATTTTCCAGGGCAGGCTGTTTCACAACTCATGGACTACAGATAACAAAGTTATTCATAATCTTAGAGACTTGGCCAAAGCATTCATTTTAATGTAGATGCTAAGCTCATTTTCCCTGAAGATATGTCTCTCCTTCATCAATAGTAATATAGTTTAGTTTTGTATCTGGAAGACCCAGGTACAGACTAAATTTCTATTCTCCCTTGCAGCTAGTTGTGACTGTGTCTAAGTTCTAACCAATGAAATTTGAGTGGAAACAATGTATACGTCTTCCTTATTACCTATGGGGCATGAATTTCTTATTGCCCACTTCTGTTTTTTCCTTCACAAGAGCTAGAACATGGACATGTCCTGACCCAGCTGTAACCACACTGAGGAAAGCACCCTGCAGAATGGAGAAAGAAGAGTTTGAAAAAAAAATGGGTCTACAAAGAATTAGATAAAGTAGAACTTCCAAATTCCAGATTGTTAACCTTTGGGAAAAAAAATTATTATTTTTTTCTGTGCAAACTAACCAATAAACTTCTATTTATACATATAATAACAGAGTTAAATCTTACTGACAGTGGTGTCAGAAAGGAGTGGAATTAATGCACAGGGAGCACTTAGAAATAATTGACAATAAACTAAGCAGTTAGTAAATGTTTGTTTAAAACAAATCTTACACAGCTTGCTGATGGGAGAAGCTTGATTCTGATTCAAGGAGTATAGACCCTCTGAAGTTATTCATAAGTTAAAAATAAGGGTTATAACAATCCTTTTTTGTCATTTATTATATGAGAAAATTTTACAGGATGGAAAAGTGGCTCTACTCCCAAAATCTGGAACTTAATTCTTCAAATTACAGGAAGTTAAGAGTGGTGAACTATCAGCATCAGTCTTATCCCTTTCACATTTACTTTTTAGGCTATAGTTGTTTCTGATTTCGTTTCTTCTTTTTCCCTAATTTATTTTACCCAGCATTCATTATTTAACAAAATTAGGAACAGAAGGTTTACAGTGTGACTTGTCCTATTTCTAACTTGCTTCTGTGGTATTGTCGCAAATATAAGTTGTGGAAATAATTTCCAACTGACCACATGCTGGCAAAAGTAAAAGAAAAAAGAATGTGAAACTTTGATATTGCTTTCAAGTCTATGAAACTTAAGTGCTCAACTTGAACCTAAACTCAGATTCAAACTGTATGAGGATAATTTTTTTTTCTCTTTTCTCTTAGGTTCATTGCCTCAAGCCCCAAAAATTAGACTGAAGAAAGTCCGAGTGATGGGAGAGAAGGCATACACATTTTATCCGATATAATTTATGTGACACAGGAGCCTTCCTAAAAAAGAAATGATGACTCAAAGAAGCAGATAGGGCTTAGAGCTTATATACCATTTTAACAAATAACAATAAATTTTGGAGGTGTGATAAAACAAAGGAAAAGGGTTTGTGGCTTTCAGGTGCCGAAACTATGGGAAGGTAAATATAGGGGAAAACTAATGGAAGATAAGAGCTATCTTAACAAGATTTTGTGTGTCTGCAAGTTCATCTTTGTGCTGATTTTCTCTTTCTTTTAGCAATAAAACTTTTCTTGGAGAGGGGATTTATGATACTCTTTACTTCTCAGAAGTCTGCTTTTACCCAGCTAAGGGAAGCTCTGGGAAAGTTTCTTTGTGAATCTGTAGAATCTCAAACGTCTTCAGCTCAAAATAATTATTCTGCCAAAAGAAAGCATATATTAAAATAGTATATTCTGATTCCCTTTAGGACATATCTCAGAATATCTTAAGATGATCCAGAGAGACAGGTGTGTCGGGTGTCAATTTGTTCCAGAATTTTTGGCTGAAAAAAAATTTGGAAGTGGAGTTGTTTGAGGAGTCCCTGGTAAGGAATGAAAGTGAGCAGTGAAGAAGGAACAAGTGGGTGATATAACATCTGTTAAGGACACTGATTGATCCGGCTCAAATCAAAATCTAGAATATGATCTGATGGAATAAAAAGTTCAGACAAAAGTTAGAGGAGCTGTTTTCATGGAGAAGTTGTAGAACATTGAAACACATGTAATGCTGCTTGAATGACCAGACAACAAGACATAGAGTAAAGAAAACAAAACTCTATTACATTGTGGACTCTCAGGAATACAAAGAAGCTTTGTCATCCCAAAGGTTTTGTATAAGTCAGAGTTTATCAAAGACACAGAATCAACAGGATACGTAATATACAGAAAGAAAGAAAGAAATTTATCAAAGTTGAATCACATGGTTACACAGGCTGAAAAGTCCTACTACCGTCTACTGTTTGCAAATCAGAGGAACAGGAAATTTGGTAATATAATTCAGTCAAAGTTTGAAGGCCTGAGAATCAGGGGGCTGATGATATAAGTCCAGATCTGAGTCTAAAAGCTTGAAAAACAGAAATATTGACGTCCAAGGACAGGAGAGGATGGATGTCTCAACTCAAGCAGAGAGAAAGAATTTGCCCTCTGAAAGGGCAAATTTTTTTCAGTTCAGCCCTTACTGGATTGGATACCTGTCTACACTGGTGAATAAGGGTCCTTTACCAGTGATCCAGGCATCTCTTAACCCAGTCAAGCTAACACATATAATTAATCATTACAGATTTCTAGTCTGAAGACTTGAAATTGTATAAATAGCTTCTGGTGACCTAATGTATAGCATGATGACTATAGGTAACAATGCTGTACTTTGCAAGAGGACAAGTCTCCAAATGATCTTTGGTGACCAGATCTTCCCCTTCGTGTTTGCAATTTTGGGGTAGAATGTACTGAGACTGCAACATCCTGAGATAAGTAGGAACTGTCCAGAACAGCCTATGCTTTGTCCTTGTCCTTCCTAGAATAGAATGTCCTATAATGCTTGAGCTCAGTAATCTTAGTGACCCTCACACACACCTGTGAGTATAAAACCTAGAGTAGAGTGCTTTTACATTGCTCAGCTGTGGTATGAAATGGGTCATGTGCTGGTGATACTTCATCGATTCTGTGCAGCATTTCTGAGCTTTGGGGGACTTGGTCACCATGAGTCCTAGCTTTCTGTTGATTCTTTCTGCCTATCTATGTGTAATAAAGTTATTTTGCCTCACTTGTGTGAGTATTCTGTCTCACTGGTCTCATAATTCTGGCAGCTAGGTTTGTGCAAACCTCCTGCCAGATCTAAGAAGCTTAGCAGAAATTAGCCAGATATTTAAAGTTCTCCCCTGGGATTGGTAACTGGTGCTTGGCATACTCCTCCCAGCACAATATCCTGCTTACCATACTGAAAACTTGAAATTGCTAGGAGGGTAAATCTTGTATTCTCATTTCCAAAAATTAAATAATTATGTGATGTAATAGATATGATAATTATCTTGATTTTGGTGATTATTTTATAATATATAGATCTATCGAATCAATAATTTGTATACCTTAAATACATACAATTAAAACAATGTCAGTATCTCTTAAAGACAAGAGCTTCTTGAGAAATGAACACAACACCATTATCACATAAACAGAAATCAGTCATTTTTTAATGATTTTATTTTTAAATAAAATACTTATTGTTCAAATTCTCTTAACTGTATCAAGGTCTCTTGGTTTACATTTCATTTGAGTCAGAATTTTAATAAATCTCACACTTTGCAAAAAGAAAAGAAATAAATATCAACCATTTTTAAAGAACTCCAATGCCCACTTAATTTTACTCTTTAGGTTGGTCCACACGGATATTGTATCTAATCCGCAATATAGAAGTAGGGAGGTTGGTTTAGACTAAGTAACTGAGAAAGTTTTGGAAAGTGGTTGCCACATTCATTATGACAAAGGAATTCAAATATTATTATAATATTAATTACCCTGTTAGAACTACATATGGGGACAATGGAAATGCCAGTCAATGCCACAACAGCAAGTTGCAGTTGGGTTATAAACAATATAATCTCTGAAGTAGTAAACTGATCTGGCGAAAGCTGTGATTTTTATTTGCATTGTATTCTAATATGGACTCAGGTCCCAAAGTGTCTTATGTGGTATTTGGTTTTCTTCTTTGGTTTTGGTATAGAAGATATATTGATAAATGCTGCAGAGCATACCTTAACAAATAAGTCAGAAATGAAACAATGAATTTGAATGGAGCAGAGACACAGTAGAAAATATGTTTCTAAGACAATGAATGCCAGTTTGATCCCAGAAAGTTAACAAACAGGCCTTAGATCATAACTAAAAAGATCCCAAATCCTTCTTTGTGTCAGTGACAGCATCAACTTCTGTTCAGGTTGCTTTCCACCTCCTTCTATATTCTTCATTTGACATAAATGTAAAAATGTGTCCTCTCTCACTTTTTGTTTTTAGGTTTATATTGCTAAAATTATATTTTTAACTGCATTTTCTGTAACTTTTCATTTCAGCAAATTCACAGCATTTATAATAATAAATAAAAGATTTGAAATCTGCCTTTTGAACCTATGCTCTGAAATTATATTTTAGGTAGCTAGACTACATCAATATAAATAACACTAAAATTTTATGAACTGCCAGTCTTTTTTATCATTTGTTATCTCATTATTATTTCACCATTTGTTATCTCATAACTACTCATTTTTAAAATCAGGTGCAGAAAATTATATTTAGCTGGCACTGTTGAATTGCTTTTCCTTTTTACCAAAGAATTTCTTGTGCAAACAAAGAAATGTTATTTTCAAATTATCTAAATGGTATACTTCATGTTCATCTATGCAGTGTGCTGTAGCTTTGAAGCACCATACTTCTAAATAACAAAAAAAGAATATGTTTCCTCATAACCAAAACAAATCTAAGGAGTTGAACAAATACAATGACTGTGCTAAGCAAAGTATTTGACATACTTCTACTTAGTCAGAAAATGTCTATCCATTTGAGTGTCACCTTTCTGTTGTACACATATATTAGGACTTTGTTTTCCTGGCATTTCAGAATAAGCAATAAGAAGGTATCAGGTGATCAGTGATAGGAAAAGTTATCATGGTGGGTGATATGGTTTGGATCTGCAGCCCCACCCAAGTCTCATGTTCAATTGTAATCCCCAATGTAAGAGGTGGGGCCTGTTGGGATGCCACCATGCCCTGCTAGTTTTGTTTTTGTTTTTTTTTTTTTTTTGTATTTTAGTAGAGACAGGGTTTCACCAAGTTGGCCAGGATGGTATCGATTTCCTGACCTCGTGATCTACCCACCTCAGCCTCCCAAAGTGCTGGAATTATAGGCGTGAGCCACCATACTTGGCCAACCTCTTTTCTTTATAAATTACCAATGGACTAGTACAGTGGGCATCCCAGGGCCATCACAACAAGACATATCTAACAATGCCCCTACTGTTTCAGAAGACATTTATTGGCCATATGTATGGCAGCTTACTTCAGGGACATCTAAAAGGCAGCACAGAGCTCCTCATGACTTCTAAATAACAGAAAGACCATGACTTCTGCTTTAGTTATCTTTTGCTGCACAAAAAACCTCTAATATGCAGTCAGTTAAAATGACAATAATATATTATTTTGCACCGGCGTTTTGGGTCAGGAATTCAGCTGGGGGGCTCCAGCTCAATGTCTCTCATGATATTTTGCAAACCTGTTAGGGCTACGGTCATCTGAAGTCTGAGTGAAACTACAGAATTTGCTTCCAACATGGCTCACTCGCATGGCCAGCAAGTTCATGCTAGCAATTGTCTGGGGGTTTCAGTTTCTATCCTCTTGGGCTCTTCCACATGGCTACTTGAGTGTGGTTATTGGCTTCTTCCCAACACACATAATCCAGGAGACCAAGGAAGAAGTTAAGAGGCCTTTTATGATCTTGCCTTAGAAGTCATACAATGTCAGATTCACTGTGGTCACACCAACTACCTCTGATTCATTATGGGACGGAACTAGTTAAAGGTGTGAATATCAGCAGGAGAGAATCATTGGAGAATACAAAGGAGGCTAGCTAAGATTATCGAAAGGTTTTTATACAGCATAATTTTTTAATTTAAATGTTAAGTTTTTAACCATGAAAATGTAGAGCTGTTTAAAATGATAAAAATTTGTGCCACATGTACTCTTATCCATAAATTAGAAGGAATATATCTTCTAATGTATGCCCTACTCATTCCTTTACTGGCAAAAAAGAGAGAGACATCTATAAATTAAAAATATATATGTCACACAGTACACAGTGTTCTGCAACACACACTTAAATTTTATTTAGAGAGATCATTTAACAGCATTACAGAAAGTTTGGTAAATCCCAAAATAGTCACCACTCATAATGCTATGTAACACAGTGCTGCATTTTTATGTGCTTGCTATAGTTGTTTATATGCATAAATATATTATTTACATGATTATAGTAATAATGTACATATAATTTTACATCCTAACATTTTGCTTAAAATTGACATAATATTTCCATGTTCCACAATTACTATATTAGCTGCATAAATCTTGGATGATCCTGGCAAAATTTGGTGTACCCATATTAGGGGAATATGTGGATTGATTTTAGTTATTATTCAATAGAAAATCATTTGACCACCACTCTAATAACATAGAATATCTAATGTATAACAGCTTTATAGAAATATTTGTATTGCATTTAAATAGTAATCTAATAGATAGTACTCTGATCATGTTGTAATATAATTTTCTAAAATTGTTACTCCTTAATAAGCTTTCTTATTTCCAGTTGTTGAAACTTCATAAAAAATGGCAATATTTGCTTAATCGTATTCATACATATTTTTATGCAAATGAAAATTTTAAATCCCAGATATTTTCTTAACTTGCTGAATGATAATCATGAGGGATTCTCAATTTAATTGGGAAGACAAACAGCACATGCTACAGACAAGTGACAGAGACAAGAGACTTCATGTCAGCAGGGAAGAAGTTGTGTAATGAGGAAGAAAACTCCCAACTTGATCTAATTTAGAGCCCAGAAGAGCTTTAGGAATGTCTCAGAATTAATCTTTCTATTTATCCAGAGTGAAAGGAGACAATTAAGGTTAAGAAAAATAAAATGTAAATGAACAGATTTTTCTTTTGTCCTAAGCAATATTCTAACAAGTTTCCTAATAAGCAAAGGCTTATAAAGGCAAATTTAGCATTAAAATATTTTATACTTCTTACACATGTAAAGAAGAAAAGATGATCTGAGGCTGCATATTTAACTCTCAATTATAAGATAATGTTTAAATTAAAATACAAATGCATAGTCATCAAAACATGTCAAACTTGAAAATTAGATATTGAAATTAACATGATGTATTATCATTACTGGTTTATGTGCCTTTCTTCTCCTGTTAACCTGGGAATTCCATCAGAGGAAGATTAATCTTGTATTCCTGTCACCAAAAACACTGTCTGACACATAAACACTCAAGAAATGCTTGCTAAATTGATTTTTTTAATTGTCTCCTAATTTGAATGAAAGTAGGGAGTCTCAGCTGACTGAAGATAAAACTTGACTTTTTATCCTAAACTACTATTTTATTCATTTAATTTCAACATATTGAATGTTCTTACTTTGGTTGCTGACAAGTTTAGTCATCTCCTATAATTGAATATGTTACAGGATGTTTCTTGTGTTACTTCCCATAATTAATTTGAAAGTATGTCAAGCCTAGCATTCCAGAAAACATATATGTGTATGTGTATGTGTGTGTGAGTGTGTTAGAATACTTGTATATGTATAAAATATACACACATACATATACATAGATAGACATGTTAGGAGCTTCAATAAAGCAGGATGGGCCGGGAACAGTGGCTCACAACTATAATCCCAGCACTTTGGTAGGCTGAGGCGGGCAGATCACAAGGTCAAAAGTTCAAGACCAGCTTGATCAACATTGTGAAATCCTGTCTCTACTAAAAATACATAAATTAGCCGGATGTGGTGGTGCATACCTGTAATCCCAGCTACTCGGCACACCGAGGCAGGAGAATCGCTTGAACCTGGGAGGCGGAGGTTGCAGTGAGCCGAGATCATGCCACTGCACTCCAGCCTGAGCTGGAGACTCCATCTCAAAAAACAAAAACAAAACTAAACAAAAGTAGGATGAAAACTACCCTGTCTCACACATCTTTAATCTCACTCTGAAGTCAATCTATTTTAAATGTTTATGGTTTTAGTTCTTCAGATGGCTACCTCCACTTCTCTAAATGATATACTTTTATTGCTTTTATCAGATGTGTTAACTTTAGACCATATTTGTTAATTTCTAATCATGAAATATTGAGGTTTATTATATATGCATTTCTCTTCCCACTGTTTGAAAGTTACATACTATTTTTAGTTGTTTTACTAATGACCTTTGGAACTTTAACTGATAGGCCTATACTTCTATTTCTTGTTTATTTAACTTCAGTTAGTATCTTGACTACCTGTTGAAAGAAAAAGAATCTTCCATAGGTTTCTCATGCTATACAACATATTCTGTTTACCCAGCAGGCAAAGCCCTGACTGCTGGATCTTACTTACAGGGAGTGACCTTGACAGTGAGGTGATGTCTCCTTTTGGGGCAAAGCAGCGTTGCTTAATACCTGCTATGAAAGATGTGGAATCACCAAGCTCAGTATTCCTCACTGATGATACAACCCCACTGTGTAAGCATCATCATGCCAGATCAATTGTGATGACTGATTTTTGGTGTCAACTTGACTGGATTAAGAGATCATCAGATAACTGGTATTGTTTATTCTCATTGTATCAGTAGGCACCAAGCCCATCCCTCTTCTACTGACAAGAAAACCCAGGTGGTTTTGCTTTAGAGTTGAACGGTTGGGCCTTCCCAGTTGTTTCTGTGAGGGTGTTTCCAAAAGAGATTGTTGTATGAATCGATGGACTGAGTGGGGAAGATCCACCATCTATGTGGGCAGGCACCATCCAATAGACTGGAGGTCTAGATGGAACAAAAAGGTGCAGGAAGAGTGAATTCTCTCCCTCTCCTTTCTGGAGCCCCGGCACCTTTTTCTTGATCCAGGACAGCCTTTTTCTCCTTCCTTTGAATGTCAGAATTCTAGACTCTGAGTTTTGACTTCAGAACTCACACTACTCATTCCTGGGACTTTCAGGACTTTGGTCTCAGGCTGAGGAATACATCCCATGATCTTCCTTGGTTCTGAGGCCTTCAGACTTGAACTGAGCCATGCAATGGGCTTTCCTGATTTTCCAACTTGCAGATGGCCTATTATGGGACTTATCAGCCTCCATAATCAATTAAGCCAATACCCCTAATAAAATCCTTTTCATATATCTCTTTCTCTTGTGGAAGAGAGATGTATGAAAAGAGATCATCATCCATCTGTCTCTCTGTAGAACCCTGACTAATATATTTATCCACATGTCACTTTGGGGGAAAGGAAAACTGTCACAACATAATACTCATACTGTTTGCTGTGCTGTGAGTAATAAACCTTTTGTCTCTGATCCAGGAGTCTTGGATCTTCTGCCAGCATCTGCGAAACAGTAACAAGCTAACTTTACTTATAAGTATGGTAAAATCTAATCGTAAACCTAACATTTCCAGCTCTTTAAAATAATGTTAGATGCAATTAATCTCTCTGTCCTTTCTTAAGCCTCTTTCAAATCAAATCTAGCCTCAGGCAACTATGCTCTAACTTCTACATTATCGGTGGTTTTAACATTTACTTTCCATTCTAAAACTTTAATTAAATATTTTGTGCTTAGTCCTAAATTGACTATGTAATCTAAAGTCCAATAAACAGTTCACATTGTTAATAACAATTATACATTTAGCGTTCTAGAATTTTATGTCTTTCTCCATGGTTCCAAGCTCCCACTCCCTGACCCACCCTAAAGAGACTATTAATTGCATCAAGAGCCCCTTCAGGGTGGAGAATTGACCCTCCTCTGAAGGAAATCTACTATTTCCCTGATTTTTTTTTTCTGGCATTTTCTGTGTTCTCTCGTCCCGTACTCCTTTTAGTTAGATGTTGCAGTGACCACTCACCTCTTCATCTATTTTTGACTTCTTGGTTTTTGCCCTACAGTCATAGAAATTTGCTTATATTCTATACTTTTAATTGAACTTTATATTTATTTTAGCATTAATCTAAAACAACTCTTCCTTGTTCTAATTGAAGCTTTTACAAAATGTCTTCTCTTTCTAAAAGTATTTCTTTTTCTTTTAGGGTAGCTTTCATATAATTTAAAACTTTTTCTCTTTTATACTGACTTTTTCTTGATATATCTGTGGTTTGGGATGTACCCTGGTGTGCTGCCAGTCCTTTTCAGGACTAAAGGATTTATTCCCCTACCTGCTGCTATGGTTGTCACCTAACCATTCACTCAATTGTCTCGCTGCTTGGACTGCTTCAGCGAGGGGGTTCCACCTGGCCAAAGGTTATGTGTTTTTCCCAAGGCAACTCACATTCAATGTCTGGTCAACAATGGAACATAAACCCCCACAGTCCTTGCCCTGAAACCTTCAAAGTGTCATCCCAGCCTCAGAGTTCCCTGCAAGGTCAGCAGCATCCTTATATCCCAGCCTGACTTTACCCTGTACCCAACTATCCTTTTCTTTTCTTACCCTACAGGTGTTGATCTCAAGAGCACTCCCTCATAAGCTTCCTGCACAATACTTGGTCTCAGAGTTGGATTCAGGAGAAATCCAATGTGATTGTTGGTTCACTAATAATTTAAGAATTAAAATTGGGAGTCAGTACGAGCTCACTCCGCCATTACATAAAAGAGTAGGTGTGTCTATAATCTTTTACCCTGAATGGGAAACATTTCTGGGAGGTGGGGAATCTCACTGGCTGGCTTCAGCTTAGGGTGAGTGGGCTAGGAGATTACTTTTAGATGTGTAAACCCTGGGATGCCAGAAAAAGTAAGGCTCTATTTTTGAGTACGATAACTACTATAAAGATCTTAGCTCTCTTCCAAATTATTTTTAGATAATGTGTTATTGTTAGTTTGTTTGTGATATGCTTGGTGGTATATATCAGGGAGATAGAAGAATCAATCAAAATTTCTACATAAAGAACATCAATTGTTTTTCAACTTTTTTATTTCTTCACTTTTTTTAAACAGAGTCTCACTTCATTGCCCATACTAGAGTACAGTAGCATGATCACAACTCACTGCAGCCTCAACCTCCTTTCACCTCAACCTCCTGAGTAGCTGAGTCTACAGGTGCATATCACCATATCCAGCTAAGACTGTGTGTGTGTGTGTGTGTGTGTGTGTGTATGTGTGTGTTTGGTAGAAACATGGTTTTGCCATGTTTCCCAGCCTGGTAAACTCAATTTTTTAAAAATCTCTTTCTGTATTTCAATTATTTCCAAAATTTTTTGCATGCTTCTCCCTGCTGCTGGAGACCCCTCTAGAATATTCTGGGATCTGGTATCCTCTGATCTGTTTTCTCCAGTAACACTCTTCCATGTTCTTTCTAATTTCCAGGAACATGTTGAAATATTCCATTTCCTGATGGTCCCCTCTTACTATTCATTGTATTTATCTTACATTTCTATATTATTTCAGTGAGCTCTACAAATGGATCAGATATGAAAAGGCACCCAGTCTTCTATCCTAAACTGAAAGCACTTTCTCAATTTAAATTCAGATTACTGTACTTAAGTGAGAATTCATATTTTTTCTGTAGACTGGATGACATATATAGAATATGGTGGCACTAGCAACTATCCAGAAAATCAGGAGGCTTGAGTGCAAGTAGCACTGGGCCAATCACTTCACTGTGTCGCTTTTTTCTTTGCCCAAAATGTTCATTCAAGGAAAATTATTCAAAATTTAGAATATACATTTAAATATATGTGATGATGCCAAACGTAGATACAAAACTATGGTGAAAAGACTAAACAACAAAGTCAAACCTTAAGTTTTCATAACAACTGAAAACTAATATTCTATTTCAGTGCTTACTGTGGATATCAGATTTGAATGCCATTTAGAGGTCAGCTAGGAGTATTTAAACAGCTTTACTATATTAATTGCGATTGGCTGATTTTCTGAGGAAATCGCCCCTGTGTGTTGGACTTTTAAATTGTCTCTGGAGTTTGCTTTGCTTAGTGTGTCCATGAGCCAGTTATTAATGTGTCCTCAGGAATTTAAACTTTCTTTAATGGCATCTGTATTCTATTCACAAGTGAATTTATGCGTTCACATATGATTTGGTGCAGAAGAGGGGCATTCTGCAAGCTTCATTTGCTCTTGATTTAGGCACCTCAAATATGTTCTGGCCAGATTCCCTATTTCATGGCAATTAAGCTTATTTTTATGAATATGAGTCATCTGCAATTTATTGAACATAACATGGAAACAAATTATTTTTAAAAACGAGCAAAATTGGATCACAGGTCAGATATGAATAAAGTCTTTAAAATAGTCTTCCTGGGAACATTTCTGTCATTTAATAATTGAAATGTCTAGTATAATTCTAGCCTTTTAAATGTTATTCATCTATACTGAATCTGGGGGGGAAGAGGAACAGTGCAAAATTTCTGCTCCAGTCTATTTGCTGCCAATACTAAAGCTGAAGATTTTTACTGTGAATAGATAGGATTTTCACATAACTAGAAATAAATGGTGTTATAAAATTCCATCAACAGGAACTTGTTTATGAGCTGATAGGGACTAATAATGACCTCTAACTGTGTGACAGCAATAAGCATTTTAAGCTTTCAAATTTCCTTCATAGGAACATCTTTGCATATTCATTTCAATTGAATGTGAGAATTATTTTTCTAAAACAGTCAAGTAGGAAATATGTAGAAATATTATGTGCCTTCATTTTAAGGAAACTCTGAAACACAGATAATCTCAAAAATGTAGAACTGAATGAGAACTTCTTGGTCATTAACTTCCAGATCTCCTATCAGAAGTTCATGATAGACACTCAAAATCATTGGTATCTTTGACCTTTGAAAGTAAATTTTATGTCTAAATAGAATTTGCATTTTTACAATTTATTTAGTTACTTTAATTATGCCATTGACTGTGGAGCCAAAACTAGGTTTGCAAACTGGCTCCACGACTTAGTAAGTATATGACCTTGGGTGAGGACATTATTCACACTGTGCTCAGTTTTCTCACCTGTAAAATAGAGATACTGATGATGCCTACCTCATAGAGTTAATGTAGAAATTAAAAGACATTTTACATATTAAGTACTCACAAAATGCTGATACATAGCATGCAATAACTGTTTGCTATAATAACAATAATTATTACTGTGGTGGCAAATAAAGAGCATATTCTTTTCATTTACTTTATATTTTCAGTCATTTATTAAATCACTTTGGCCTTTTTCATTTCAAAATTAGTACTCTGCTATCTGTAAGTTTCAATGAAATCCTAGTAATTTCCAAATATTTAACCATGTTAATTTTATGCAAAATAATGTTCATTTAGTGAGTTCTACAGGTCTAAACTTATGTAAAACAATATGGGGAAGGAAATAACTAATATGGAGCTCCCTGCCCCTAAGAAGCTTATAAGTTAGCAGACTGCTACCCACATAAATAGAGACCAATTGTGTATACGGACAGTTCTTTATTTTTGGGATAGGGATGCAATAAGAGCATAGAGAAGAAAGGGATAAAATTCCACTAAATTAAATAGAAAAGGGGAGAGATCCAAGATGGCCGATTAACAACAGCTCAGGATTGTAGCTCCCAGCGAAAGCGCAGAGAGCGAGTGGACGCTGCAATTTCAGACGAATTTCTGTTGCCCACAAACTGGGAGATTCCCGGCAGAGGGGCCACACGGGTCGCCAGCGTAACTCTTTTAGCCGGAGTGGCTGTTTTACCGGTGCCCCGGCGTGGCGCAGCACTTCTCAGTGTGGAGTATACGAGACTGGGTGCCCTTTGAGTCGAGCTCTGCTGGTCCCACCCCCACAGGGAGAACAGCAATTAGAAGCAATTGGAAGCGCTGCACTTACTGAGAGTTTCACAGTAAGCACAGCTGAACCCGGGAAGGCCTAGCTCTGTGGGGAAGGGGCGTCCACCAAAGGAAAACTAAGAAACAGAAAAAACTTCATCACCAACAAGCCGGACGTCCACTCAGACCCAATCTGAAAGTCAGCACTCGCAAAGACGACAGGTGGATAAATCCATAAAAATGAGGAAAAAAAGTCCAAAAAGGCTGAGAACACCCGAAATCAGAATGCCTCTCCTCCTACAGGGGATTGTAGCTCATCATAAGCAAGGGAACAAGGCCTAACAGAGAATGAGTGTGATGAACTGACAGAATCAGGCTTCAGAAGGTGGATAATAAGAAACTTCTGTGAGCTAAAAGAACATGTACTAACCCAATGCAAAGAAACTAAGAATCTTGAAAGAAGATTTATCGAAATGGACAACTTAGATAGGAATAAAAGTGAATTGATGGAGCTGAAGAACACAACACGAGAACTTCACAAAGCATGCACAAGTTTCAACAGCCGAATTGACCAAGCAGAAGAAAGGATATCAGAGGTTGAAGATCAACTCAATGAAATAAAACGAGAAGGCAAGATTAGAGAAAAAAGGGTAAAAAGGAATGAACAAAGTCTCCAAGAAA
>CAUYLG010007645.1:0-26926 GCA_963573385.1 Cacajao melanocephalus
ATAATAATATATATAATATATATAATACACACATACACATATATAATATATATATTATATAAATTATATACTATATATATAATATATATATTATATATTATATATAGTACACACACAAACACATCTATATACACACATGTATAATATACATACACACATCTATATACACACACATATACATACACACACACACATATATATGTAGAAACATTTCTTTATCCATTTATCCATCAAGTCCACATTGGTCCTGTATATTGGCTGTTGTGAATATTGTTGCAGTGTACAATGGATAGCAGATGTCTATTTGAGATACTGATTTTATTTCCTTTGGATATATACCCTTAAAAGAAATTACTGGATCATATGGTAATTCCATTTTTAATTTTTTTGAGGAAAGCTCAAACTGTTTTCTGTAGGCTGTAACTATTAACATTGTCACCAACAATGTACAGAGATTCTTTTCTCCACATCTTTATCAACATTTGTTATTCTTGTTTTTTTCATAATAGCCATTCTAAAAGGTGTGAGGTTGTGGTTTTGATATACATTGCCCTGATGATTTGTGATGCTAAGCACATTTTCATATACCTATTGACAGTAATGTGTGCCTAAAATTGGAATACAAATTTGGGAAAGACTCTGCTTTAAACTTTCAGACTTTTAGGAAAATATGCAAACTAAATGAAAATGCTTTACTCATCTGAGTAATACCCTTTTATTGAACCCCTATTACCTCTCCTGCTTCTCATCATTAAAGTTTAAGTAATTTCCTTCAAAAGGGATACCTTTACTCTCCTCTCTGCTATTAACACTCTTCATCAAATCTTATGAAAAATATATAGAATCTTTAATAAAAGCTTAACTACTGTGATTCTTAAAAATCATTTGTATTATCACATTATTTGCAGCATTTACCAATAAGGAAATATGTGCATTGGCTTAAAATGGGAGGAGGTTCTAATTAGGAACCTAATAAACATTTAATTGAAATTTACACGTTTTATATATAATTTATCAAGAAAACAAATTTGCAAGAATATTATGAATGAATTAATTAATGAGGGGCCAAAGAAGAAAGATGTGATTTGTGATAGTTGAGCTACCTAACAGATTATGAAACCGGGCTATAGAGCTACTACAATTAAAACAGTAAGCTATTTATGCTGTAATATAGAAATTAATGAGATGGAATAAAAAACTAAAAACAGAGGAAGAGTTGTATGCTTGCGTGTGTGTGTGGGGGGTGGTGTGTGTGATTTTATAAAGATGACATAGTGTTAAGGATAGGATTTTTCATAAATAATGTTAAGAAAGTGCCCTATTGTTTGATTACGATAAACCTTTTGGCTGTTTAACACAGATACGTTTTGTTCCTCATTAGTACTTTAATATAATTAAGAATGCGAAGTATTCTTTGAGTTTTCATTTCCTATGTGTATACTGTAGAGTAACATCTCTGCCATGCTGTTTCTTACGTTAAGAAAACTTTGTAAAAGTGATGAGTTTTGAAATATTTTGACGTTTTATAATGAGCCGTTTGCTCTTGCTGCGATTATAGTTTTAGCAAAAGCATAGATAAGGTAAATTTGAGGCATAATTGCTCTCTTTGTAGGCATATAAAATTTAGAGAATTGGTCTGTCTATTCTGTGGTTACCTTGGCACAAAATATATAAAATTATACTGTAAAATGTTCCCATACGGGAAACTTTTATTTTTACCAGTATTTCACTTTACATATATTAATATCTGTACTATTTATAAGTATTTCTTAAATTATCTACAATCTATTTTATACCTGAAATATTTAACAATGAAAACTTGTATCCATTTTTTTTCCACAAAGAAAATATTTCACTTTTTATTTTCTTATCCCATACTTTTCATTAGTGTAAAGTAGTTTGTATTTTTAAATATTCTCTATTTGTCAAAGCACATTTTAGGTATTAATCTTATTTCCTTTGAATTAAATTGTGTTAGAGTTTTAACATTACGATTGCTTCTGTAATTGTGTTTGCACAAAAACATAATTGATTGAGATATCCTTAAAATACAGAGATAGTACAAATTCAGTTTCGCCTAATAGGTTACATAGAACAGCACATTTTATACTATTCTATATTTTTAAAAATAT
This sequence comes from Cacajao melanocephalus, assembly GCA_963573385.1. Lineage (NCBI taxonomy): Eukaryota > Metazoa > Chordata > Mammalia > Primates > Pitheciidae > Cacajao > Cacajao melanocephalus. Next base: position 2,133 of record CAUYLG010007645.1, read on the forward strand.
CAAAGTAACAAATGCACAAGATAATAATTCTATTAGGCTTTCCTCTATTCCTCTTCCAAGTCTCTATTTCCACATACTAGCATCTGACACATGTAACTGTTCTATTTCTTGTTTTAGTTCTACTGATTAATAATTCCTAACATTAGAAACTATCTCCTATTACAGTTTTTTTATTATTAACAGAAACTATCTGTTATCTTCATGTCACAAAGATAATGTTTTCAACAAAATTTTTCACTTAATATTGTTAATTTAGTTTATTGTTTACTTTTGGTATTAAACACAAACATGGAATTATATTATTTTTTCCTGACTTTTGTCAAGATTTCAAATTCTCTTCTATCAGTGATAGGAGATGAGCAAACCTACACTTTCATCCACTTCTTGCATCTTATCTTCCGTTTATTCTCACCTTTACCTTTAATTTGTCAGGTTAGTGGCATTTACTTTTATTTCTGTAGCCATATTTACATGGCCCATGTATTGTTTCTGTGCTTTTTTTTAAAATTGAAAACAAGTAGTTAGATCAATTTGACTCTAACTATGGTTCACTATGCAACAAGTAGTGTGCTAAGGTTGCACACTACTTTGCATAGGTCTAATCTCAATTTTGTGGCACCTCACAGAAAGTACTCCTAAGATTCAAGTTAAATAGATACTTTTCCGTTTAAGTCAATCATGACAGGTTTTGGTTTGGTTCACAATTAAACCATGACTCGTTTTCATCATGCCATCTCTACCCCTAAAGTTATTGGATTTATCTTTCTGTTTTAAGATTGGTGGAACAGCCTGTTTTGTAGTGTCACTAATAACTTAGATATTTTTATTTACATTCGATTATTGGAATTCCTTATAGTTGTCTTCTTCAATAAATTATTCTTAGAGACATTTGACTCTCAGTTTAATTTGCAGTTATTGCTTTCTAAGTCTACTATAGAGATGTCATCTTGGAAATTTTTGCCACTTGACTCCTGGATAAATTCCATTTATGAAACCCTGTTTTCTTCCGCTTCTTGATTTTTATCCTCTAGTTTCTTAGTGTAGTTGACTCAAGCAACTTCCTCAGAGGAGGCGCATGAGACGTAACTTTTTCAGTTTTTGAATTTCTGAATATGTCTAAATTTTGTCCTTACACTTGATAGGCAGATTAAATATATATAAAAAATTATTTTCAGAGTCACTGTCACAGAACTTTGGCGACAACTATGCAATCATGCTAGGACAATTGATTGTGGGGCAATTCTCATTCTTTTGTCAGGAATCTGTCTCTGTAGATTTCACCTCCTTGGAAGTTTTTGAGAGCTTGCCTTCCTTGGCATCCTCGAAATTTAAGATGCCATGTTGAGCTGTGGGGATTTTTATTCTTACTCAGCATAAGGACAGTGTCACCATTGGGCTCTCTGGAGATTCATGCTTCATTTCGAATTTTGCCAACCTATTTTTTTTTATTTTATAACTTATCTTTGCATTTACTTTATTATCTCTTCTAGGAATGCCTATTAGTATTTGTTTGTTTGGTTTTGTTTTTGTTGGTTTATCCTTTTTTTTTTTTTCATGGTCTATGTTTCCTGTATTTTTTTAGCTATAATTTTATTTGTATCCTTTTTGGGGCTCTCCGATGGTTCTAGCTTCTCCTGGAGTGATTTTTTCCCACTTACTCTCATTAGCATCAAATATGTCTTAGACACTTCCTGATGCTCAAGCAGTTTATTCTGGTAGGGCTCTTACAAGATGGAAAGTGGTAGCAGGCTGGTATCATGATCCAGATACAGTCAGGGGTTCAGATGACCAATTGACTGGGAGGTCTCCATCTGGGGATTATTCTCGAAGTTTGAGAGTTTCTTTTCCCTTTCTTATACCTGTACTCAGTCTGGGTCAGTTACCAGGTATTTCTTTTATAAAAGGAATGTAAGCTATAAGAATAGCTTTAGGTAAAGGTAGCAATATTAAGGGCAAGATTTGTTTTAAGGTTTATGAATGTTGGATCTGCATTGAGGTGGCCCTGTCTCCTGGAAATCCTTAGGCCAGGGTTGGAGATCCCAATTTCTGATTGTATCATACTGCTGAGTTTCAAATAATGTAGGTCCTGTAAGAAGTTTGTGTGGACATTATGTGTATTATTAAACTTATATCTATTACATGTCTCTAATCATGTAGTATAATTGATTCTGTGCTTCCATCTCATTTCTATCTTCTGAAAATTCATTGGAATCTTTTATCTACTAATAGTCTTTTCTCATTCTCTTGTTTATAAAATGTTTCTTTTTTATTTCTTTATTATAACTTTATTGGAGCCTTGGAAAGAAAGAAGCCCAAATACTTGAGCTTTCTTTTCCATCTTCTTTGATTTTCCCTCATCAAAGAACTGTAAACTCTGTGGGAGCGGAGACTTTGTTGAGTTCCACGCTGACTCCCCAACACCCAGAAGAATACTGGCACAAAGTAGGTAGAGAATTCATATTTATTGAGTGGGTGAAGAAATCTTAAGTTTTGCGACAGTAACATCTGATCCATTCTAACTAAGCTAATTCAACAAGGGTTTATAAAAGGGCTTTATCTTTTTTCCAACATTGTACTTTTTCTGTTTCTCACTTTTCCTAGTCCTTCACATACTGTTCTCCTTGTCTCCTGTCTCTCCTCTCTGATTATATCAACAGTAATTATGACATACAGGATATTTAATATTTTGAACACTGTCATAAATGTAGCCTCACTGTGCAGAATAAAGTATATCCTTTAAAATTTCTGCCTTTGCATGTGCTCCTTTCTCTGCCTAGACCGCTTTCCCTACCTGATTATCACTGTCCATCGTTTGGAACTCAGGTTCAAATACCATGTCTTATGCAGATCTTCCCTAATTCCCTTGCACAGAGTGGTTACCTCCTCATTTATATGCTGTTTTTCTACAGGGCCTTTGTCACACTAAAAATTTTGTTTTCCAATATATTTCTGGCTTCCAACTAGACTGTGAAAACATTAAAGATCAAACTATGTTTTATTCACTTGAGTGTCCCTAGGACCTAACCCAGCACACGTCCACAGTAGTGAATAAAGTATTTTGGTATTTGTGAACTTAATGAAGGCTACAAAAATGCTAAGGCTACCAAATTCGGTTGTTGTTAACTGATATTTCTATAGCATATAAATAACCTAGAATAAATGCTGTATACTTCATAGAAAATGACACATTGCAAACAATTTTGAATGACTGCTGTATTTGGGTGTTGTAACACCCTATCCCTACTCGGGGAAAAAGGTCTTCAGGACAGGCTAGTGTGGTGGCTCACACCTGTAATCCTAACCCTTTGGGAGGCTGAGGCAGGTGGATCACTTGAGGTTAGAAGTTCAAGACCAGCCTGTCCAACATGGAAAAACCCCTCTATTAAATACACACACACACACACACACACACACACACAAAATAGCTGAGTGTGGTTGTGCAGGTGGTTGAGACACAAGAATTGCTTGAGCCAAGATCACACCACTGCATTCCAGCCTGGGGGACAGAGAGAGACTTCATTTCAAAGGAAAACAGAAAAAAGTTTCAGGATGTCTTGTTAATACATATAGATGGTAAATGTCTAAGAAACACATTACTACATTTTGAACTACACTTTTAATTTTTAAAATTATTTTTAATGTATTTTATTACACTTTAGGTTCTGGGGTACATGTGCAGAATATGCAGGATTGTTGCAAAGGTACATACATGGCAATGTAGTTTGCTGTCTCTATCCCCCCATCACCTATATCTGACATTTCTCCCCATGTTATCCCTCCCCAACCTCCCTACCCTCTGCTGTCCCTCCCCTAGTCCCCACAAACAGACCCCACTGTGTGATGCTCCCCTCCCTGTGTCCATGTGTTCTCATTGTTCAACACCTGCCTATGAGTGAGAACTAAATATTATTTTTAAAAAGTTGTCAGCAAACTTTTTAAGTAAAGGACAAGATACATATTTTAAAGCTTTGCAGACCATGTAATCTGTAAAATACTGTCTAGCATGAAAGCAGTAATAAAACTGCATCAATGGATGGGTGGGGTTGTATTCCAGTAAAACTTTTTTTAAAACAAATACAGAAAGCAGACTGCTGGTTTTAGTTTCCCAACCACTGAGTTAAGATATACATTTCAAAAGTGAAAATGTATATATTAAAAAATATAGAAAAGTGTTTGGACCTTTTAGTTCTGGGATATCATGTTACTCAGTTTGTAGAAATGATGGGAGGTAGCATTTTACCATCCAGCAGACAGCTCCAATCGAATGTGATTAAACCACCATAGGAAAGATAAAAAGGGTTCAAGCAAATATGATGTGTTTTGGGGCAAATCTGCAAGCTTTGACTGTACTATCTCACAGAAATAGTTAAGTAGGTACATACTGTCTTATATTACTCCAAGTTGGCATGTTTATAATGTATCCTGCAGCGTTTACGTGTGTTTTCTTCTACAGTATGGGTAATTTGTTGGTCTTAAAGGACTACAGAGCTCTGCAATGAGATTTCAGATTTCTAACAGCATCTATCTTCTGTCTTATGAACTTTAGTACCAATTACAGTGCCAAACACGTAATAGCTACTTTTACATCCAGATCAAGGGATTGAATTTCTGAAGGTGGATGGACTTTATTGTGTTTTGTTATAAGAAAGTACATTCCACCTCCTGGCCAGCATCTGAAAAGTGGGAGCTGTTGTCTCAAGGCAGATTGAGTAAAACAAAATATACATATGAATACATTCATTTCTACTATTAAAGAAAAAAAATTCAAAGCATTAATTCCATCTTCACTATGAATGATGAAGCATAAAATATAGGCTTGAAGAATGGTCATCAAACAAGATTATTGAGAGCTACTTGGCCCAACTGCTCAGAACTGTGGGGAATATGAAAGAAATCTGGACATCTCAGGCCTGAAACACAAGGAATTACAGTATATTTTTTAAAAGAGAAAAGTACATGTAAAAATTGTATGGCAATGTATAATCATGATCGATTGTATTGTAGGGAAGAGAGAGCTGTAGCGATCCAGAAAAGACACATATTCAAATTGAGAGAATACAGCAATTTCTTTGTATGGATCTATGATACTAACATAACATCTTCATCTGGTAGGTAAATGATACTTACTAAATTACTGTAAATTAGAGCAAATCTCAATCTATGAGTCATGGCACATAGAACCATGAATGCGTAATGGGCATGAGGCATTGCATTCGCCTTTCTCCCAGCGTTCAAGAGGGACAAGTTGCTGGAGTCACCCGTATCTGGGAGTGAGTATTTCCTTGGTGCCTTGATGGCTGCCTGACTAGAACAGAGTCAAATGACATACCCCAGGGTCCCTTAGGTGTTAACCTTGAGCTCTTGTTAGGACCTCAGATATTGAAAAAAATTAAAAAACATACAACTCTCATTACATTTTTCTTGAGGAGGTAGGCATGGCCAACGATGTACCAATATTCATGTACCACCTGAATATTGTCCTCTTTAGCAAGAGCTGAAGAACATCCTTCTACACATCTTTGCCAAAGGACTGTTGCTTATAAGGCATAAGTTGTCAAATGCTTGGATTCATAGATTTACCATCCTTAGTTCAAATACTACTTCTACAACACGCTAAATGACTAAAGTCAAGTTAACCTCTTTAAGCTTTAATTTCTCTTAGTCCTTTCCTGCTGCTACATAATACAACACCATAAACTGGGTAATTTATAAACAACAGTAATTTATTTCTGAGCATACTGGAGACTGAGAAAACCAAGATCAAGGCAACAGCAGATTTGGTATTTGGTGTGGGTCCAGCCTCTGCTTACAAGATAACTCCTTTTCCTGTAACCTCACATGGCAGAAGAGAAGACAGGCAAAAGAAACTAATGCTGTGTGTTCACATAGTGGAAAATACAGAAGATACAAGCAGCTCCCTTATGCCTTTTTTTATAAAGGCATTAATGCCATTCATGAAGGGAGAGTCATCACTTCCTGAAAGGCCCCACATATTAATACCATCATGTTGGGGTGTAAGTTCCAACATATGAATTTTGGAAGAGACACATCCATTCAAACCATAGTCATTTCCTAATCTATAAAATGAGAGATAAAAGCACATACCTTATAAAGTTCTTATAATGATGGAAGAAGGATAGGTATATGTGTTTAGCACAGTCCCTGACATGTAGAAACCTCTCAGTACATGTAAGAATTCCTCTCATCACTGTCACTGTCCTTATTGTCATTGCAATCATTGTAATCATCATTATATTTTGGCAAAATAGATATTTTATGGTCAAATAGGTTGAGCACCAAATGTGATAATTTACAAATTCTTGGGAAATCCTTATGAAGTAATGTTATCTGTGTTTTAATTTTATCTTGACATCATATTATCATTGAAAAATAGACAATTATTTTCTGCTGTGAGAGTTCATTAACAACAAAGCAGAAAATTTTTTGTTAAAGAAAGAATTGGTAGAATTGTCATGAGAGATTGGAACTGTGTGCTTAGCATATTTATTGTATATTTTTGTATGATAAATTCTGCTTGAAAAGAAAAGTAATCATTTTCTATTATAAGGAATTTTATGAATTTACAAACGTAAAAGATATCACATCTTTATAAAATATTTATTGCTCCTATCAGACAAACAAGTAGTACTACATTTTCCTAAATTAATAGAATATTGCATAATTTAAATAGTGATAACTCCCATGCCCCCTTTTGAAAAATTAATTCAAGTATGTGTTCAAGAGAAAAGTAATTATTCTTTTCATATTTCCATTTAAACTTTGTTAGCATAATGTATCCCAAAATGTTTTGATTAGAAAATAAGATTTGAATGTCATACTAAAAGATAAAAGGAAACCTGATTGCTTTGGGGGAAAGATGAGAACTGGTAACATTTGCTACCCCTGAAAATTAATCTAGATTATTTTAAAATAATGGAAATATGTAGAAAATGAGAGTATTTGTAGTAATATATTGCTTCCATCAGGAAATTAAACATTGAAATAAATTAGATTCTAATACCCCGTTAAATTTGACAAAAAATCTACATTATCAATGAAAATGATTACAAAGAAAATGCGACACATACACATCATGGAATACTATGCAGCCATAAAAAACGATGAGTTCATGTCCTTTGTGGGGACATGGATGAACCTGGAAACCATCATTCTCAGCAAACTGACAGAAGAACAGAAAATCAAACACCACATGTTCTCACTCACAGGTTGGTGTTGAACAATGAGAACATGTGGGCGCAGAGAGGGGAGCATCACACACTGGGGTCTGTTGGGGAGGTTAGGGGAGGGACAGTGGGAGGGAGAGTGGGGAGGGATAACATGGCGAGAAATGTCATGTATAGGTGATGGGGGGATGGAGGCAGCAAATCACCTTGACATGAATGTACCTATGCAGCAATCTTGTATGATCTGCACATGTACCCCAGAAAGTAAGTACAATAAAAAATAAAAATAAAATAATTTTTAATTTATTTGAATAGAAATTGTATGCATATAAGATAACTATACATTCTTAAAACACTCATTCTAAATATAGCCTCCATTTATGTGACATTTAGCTTTTCACTTGTGGTGGTAATAATAACAAGATGGTAGGTAATTTAATAGAGCACTTACAATTGCCATTCCCCACACTAAACACTTCATTTATGTTGCCTTACTTGACCTTCACAACTACCTCATGAGAGAAATGCTGATATTGTGTCTCTTTATGGAAGATGAAACTTAATAGAAGAGAAATTGGTTCATTAGTCAATTTAACACAAATCATAAGAGGTAGGATATAAACATAAATGGCATGAATCTAAGCATATGGCTATTGGCCAATAAGACATTGTCTCTAAATACTCCCACTCTTCCTCCCCACCAAAAACTCCTTTAGAACCAGCAATAGAACTGGAAAGACTAATTGAAATAATCAGAAAGGTATATGAACTGCCATATGAAAATAAAATAATAAAGAAGTCAGTATTTTGAAAGACAATGCCTTAAATTTAACACATGCTTAACTTGTCTAAAATAACTACAAGTAGAAATGAAGGGATCTGGTCCACCTGATGCTAGAACTAAGAGAAGCTTTTTACTGCTTGCAAAAGTGACCATATACTGCCTAAGCTAGGTATACGTCCCAACAGTTTTACGTTCATGCTGAGTAGATGAAAAAAAAAATATTTTAAGTGTTATGTTAATCAAATACAAGCACACCCTTTCTACATATTCTGCTCTCATGTTGTGTTTAATAAAATAAATTTTGTGTTTGTAATAGATATGATATTTGAATATGTAGAATTAAATACATTAAAACTAAACTTTGCTCAATTAGCATTGTATTATTGCTGGGAATGTCATGTGAGATAAATGTTGACACTTGTTTATTAGAAATATTAAACTTGCTGTAAGAGACGGAATTTTTCTTTATCAAAGGAGTCCTGTAAGTTTTCATTCTTAGTGTATTTTAAATCCTTACATTAAAAAGAAAAAAAGCTAGTCTTAAAGTGATTGTCACTTAATAGTTCATACACAGAAAATAAGTGTTTTAGTTTTTTGGGGTTTTTATTTTTGATCAAATAGAATCTGAATATCAATTGATGCTTAAGAACATAACAGCATAAAACTACAGCTTTCCTTCCCTTGGTAGCACTTTCTTTTCATCCTTTGTTTTATGCATTTCTTTACATAGACCTATTTAAAGCATTTGGGATTCATTCATAGCTGATGTACATGTGTAACATTGCTATTAATGGCATTCAAGACAAGAATATGCCCTCTTGTCAAATTCAAAGTGAAAAGTCAAATTGCTCTGACAGCTTAAGAGAGACCAGATGTAAATTTTATATTTGCCTAAATGGTAACAGAAAAGCAAATAAAAGATCCAGTTCCCATTCCCTTGAAACAAACCTACTGAATTTTTAGTATTTACAATGAAACTCAAAGATAGATTTTTCTCCATATCCAGGCTACTCTTCCCATTTTTTAACAGTAAAAAATCATTTTAAATAAAAGTGTTTTTTTTTTGTAGAAATTATTCTGCATTTAATCGGATTTCATTGGAGGTAGCTAGTGTCTTTTTAGAATTGGCATCCAGTCCCTACCTTTATGAAGCTTCCACCCTACTGGAAAAACCATGTTTATAGACAAGTGCCACACAGTTAAGTGCATGAAAAGTGCCAACAGAATGACACAGGAGCAACACAAAGCCAAATGTTACAAGGAGGCCATATTTCAGTAGAAAGTAGGAAAACAAATTTTCTTAATTAATTTCAGCATATACCTTTGTGAAAAATGCCAAGAAATACCAGACTGAATGTTTGATTTCTAAAATCCTTGGCTTCCCTGTTCTTTTATGCTACCTGTATACCCAGGCTAAGGGAAAAGTTTTTGCTGGCGGTGTATCTCAGCATCTCCCATCAACATGGATTCCTGTAAATTTCAAACACTTTGTGATAAGAATGAATGAACAGTGTTACAGGCATCATTCCATCTGATTCACACACTTCCTACACATTTCTTTCTTTCAGGTATAGAACACGTAGGCTAGAAATCATTTTCAGAACATTTTTCTTAGAAAATATCTTACAATTCTTTTCTTAAAATCTTCCCAAAAAAACACCAGAAAACAAATAACAAAATGGCAGGAGTAAGTCTTTATCAATAACATTGGATGTAAGTGGACTAAACTCTCCAATCAAAAGACATAGAGTGGCTGAATGGATAAAAAACAGGACCAAAGGATCTATTGCCTATAAGAAACACACATCATCTATAAAGACACATGCATGCTGAAAACAAAAAATCAAACAAGGTATCTCATGCAAATTGAAACCAAAAAAGAGCAAGAGTAGCTATACTTACATGAGACAAAATAGATTTCAAGACAAAAACTATAAAAGGAGACAAAGAAGGTCACTATATAATAATAGATGTGTCAATTTGACCAGAGGATATAACAATTGTAAATAAATATGCATCTAACACTGAAGCACCCAGATATATAAAGCAAATATTAGTAGAACTAAAGAGAAAGAAACTCCAATACAATAATTGCTGGAGAGTTTAACACCCAACTATCAGCATTAGCTATATCATCAAGCCAGAAAATCAGCAAAGAAACATCAATCTTAATCAGCACTCTAGACCAAATAAATCTGATAAATATTTACAGAACAGCTGAAGAATCCATATTCTTCTCCTCAACATATGGATTATTCCCAAGGATAGACAATATATTAGATCATAAAACAAGTCATAAAAATTTCAAATAAATTGAAATAATGTCAAGTATCTCCTCTGACCACAATGTAATAAAACTAGAAATCAATAATGATAACTTTGGAAACTATTCAAACACATGCAAGTTAAACAATATGTTCCTGATGGACCAGTGAGTCAATGAAGAGATTAAGAAGGAACTTTAAACATTTTTTAAAATAAATGAAAATGGAAACAAAGCATACCAAAACCTATTGGATACAGAGAAAACAGTACTAAGAAGAAAGTTTGTAGCACTAAGTGCCTATGTGAAAAAGTAGAAAAACTTTAAATAAATAACCCAATGGTACACCTTAAGGAATTCTAATAGAAAATGCATCCTAGAACTTAAAGTATAATAATAAATAAACTAACAAAAAATTAATAATAGAAAAGTAACAGCAAACCAAACCCAAAAGTATAGAAGAAAAGAAATAATAAAGATCAGAGCAGAAATAAATGAACTTGGAATGAAATAAATGGAATGAAATACTATACAGCCATAAAAAATATAAGATCCTGTCATTTGTAACAATGTGAGTGGAACAGGGGGACATTATTTTCAGTGAAATAAGCCAGGCACAGAAAAACAAGCTCCATGCTCTCATCCATTTGTGGAAGTTCAAATTTAAAACAACTGAACTCATGTAGATAGAGAGTTGAATGATTGTTACACAGGCTGAGAAGGGTAGTGGGCAGGGGGCTGTGGGGCTGTTAATGGTTAAAGGGTACAAAAATATAGTTAGATAGAATGAATAAGATGTGGTATTTGACAGCATAATAAGTGACTACAGTCAATAATAATTTGTTATACATTTTTAAATAACTAAAAGAGAATAATCGTTTATAATACAAAGGACAAATGCTTGGGGTGATGGCTACCTCATTTACCCTGTATCAAAATACATCATGTACCCCAGTAAATAAGTATATTTACTAAGTAACCATAGAAATTAAAAAATCCAATTCTTTTTAAAGAGTAAAAAACAGAATCTTATCTAACCCCTTAAGAGATTCCCCTTGTTTGCTATTGTCTGGCACCCATGACTGACTATTTTTTTTTTTTTTTTTGAGACACTCTTACTCTGTCACTAGGCTGGAGTGCAGTAGCACGATCGAGACTCACTGCAACTTCTGCCTGCTGGGTTCAAGCAATTCTCCTGCCTCAGCCTGCTCAGTAGCTGGGACTACAGGCGTGCACCACCACACCCAGCTAATTTTTGTATGTTTAGTAGAGACAGAGTTTCTCCATGATGGCCAGGATATCCTCAATCACTCGCCGCCTGCCTCAACCTCCCAAAATGCTGAGATTGCAGGCATGAGCCACCACACCTGGCCTTAACTGACTCCTTTTTTTTTAATAACTCCTGAGAGAAGAAGAAAACCCTTTCCAATGACAATATTATCTCAATAATGTTATTAATTATCATAGAATTATATTATTCCTTTATGCCACATATCACTTATCATGACTGTGCATTTTCTGTCTCCATTATTAACCTATATGTTTCCTGAAAACAGCATTGTACATATTTTTGTTCAATCTACATACAGTACATAGCACAATGTTTGGAACATATAGTTTAATTAACACTTGTTGAATGGGTGTATATTTTCTGGAATTTAATTGAGGTCTATTATTTACTAAGAAAATATTTGTTCTATTTTTATAAGTGCCTGATGCAGTATGTTAGGCAGAGAAAGGACGAGGATGATGAACAGATATACATTATATGCACAAAAAACTTATACACAAATTTTATTAGATCACTATAGAAAGTGGCACCATATTTTGATAGGCATATGGAAATCTCTGATTTATTTTTTTCTGTTAAAATTTGGTAAGAAGTTATATCCTTGAATAATAATTTTGTACACAATTTATAATTAATAGGACTATAGTGAACATTTTTTCCATAAGCCAAATCTTTTCTCATTTTCTTTGTCTTTACTCAAAAAAAAATGTGAATTTACACACTTGTTCACCCAAAGCTTTTGTTAAAGGAATTACTCATATATTCTGTTTATTAACCACTTGTCCCTTTTAGATGCCATAAGTATCTTTGTCCAGAAGGTTACTCATCTGTTAACTCTATTGATCTTTCCTGTTATTCAGAAATATTTGATATTAATGCAAACTAATTTTCTTTCTATGGTTTATGCTTTTTTTTAAAATGGGACTTTAAGTTCTGGGGTACATGTGCAGATCTTGCAGGATTGTTGCATAGGTACACACATGCCATGGTGGTTTGCTGCCTCCATCCCCTGGTCACCTACATCAGGCATTTCTCCCAGTGTTATTCCTCCCCAAACTCCTCAACCCCACTGTACCTTCCCAAGCTCCCCACCCCTCAACAGACCCCAGAGTGTGACGTTCCCCTCCCCGTGCCCATGTGTTCTCTTCATTCAACACCCTCCTATGAGTGAAACATGTGGTGTTTGGTTTTCTGTTCTTATGTCAGTTTGCTGAGAATGATGGTTTCCAGATTCATCCATGTCCCTACAAAGGACATGAACTCATCCATTTTTATGGCTGCCTAGTATTCCATGGTGTATATGTGCCACATTTTCTTCATCCAGTCTATCATTGATGGGCATTTGGGTTGGTTCCTGGTCTTTACTATTGTAAACAGTGCCGCAATGAACATATGTGTGCATGTGTCTTTATAATAGAACAATTAATAATCCTTTGAGTATATACCCAGTAATGAGATTGCTGGGTCAAATGGAATTTCTATTTCTGGGTCCTTGAGGAATCGCCACACCATCTTCCACAATAGCTGAACTAATTTACACTCCCACCAACAATGTAAAAGTGTTTCTATTTCTCCACATCCTCTCCAGCATCTGTTGTCTCCACATTTTTTAATGATCGCCATTCTAACTGATGTGAGATGCTATCTCAATGTGGTTTTGATTTGCATTTCTCTAATGACCAGTGATGATGAGCATTTTTTCATAAGTTTGTTGGCCTCATAAATGTCTTCTTTCGAAAAGTGTTTATATCCTTCATCCACTTTTGTATGGGTTTGTTTGTTTATTTCTTGTAAATCTGCTATAGTTCTTTGTGGATTCTGGATATTAGCCCCTTGTCAGATGGGTAGATTGCAAAAATTTTTTCCCATGCTGTTGGCTGCCAGTTCACTCTAATGATTGTTTCTTTTGGTGTGCAGAAACTCTTAAGTTTAATTATATCCCATTTGTCTATTTTGGCTTTTGTTGCCATTGCTTTTGGTGTTTTAGTCATGAAGTCCTTGCCTATGCCTATGTCCTGAATGGCATTGCCTAGGTTTCCTTCTTGAGTTTTTATGGTGTTTGGTCTTATGTTTAAATCTTTAATCCATCTGGGGTTAATTTTAGTGCAACATGTCAGGAAGGGGTCCAGTTTCAGCTTTCTGCACATGGCTAGCCAGTTTTCACAACACCATTTATTAAACAGGGAATCCTTTCCCCATTGCTTATTTTTGTCAGGTTTTTCAATGATCAGATGGTGTGTGGCATTGCCTCCGAGGCCTCTGTTCTGTTCCATTGGTCTATATCTCTGTTTTGGGACCAGTACCATGCAGTTTTGATTACTGTAGCCTTATAGTATAATTTGAAGTCAGATAGCATGATGCCTCCAGCTTTTTTCATTTTGCTTGGGGTTTTCTTGGCTGTGTAGATGCTCTTTTGGTTCCATATGAAGATTAAGGTGTTTTTTTCCAGTTCTGTGAAATAGGTCAATGGTAGCTTGATGGGGATAGCATTGAATCTATAAATTACTTTGGGCAGTATGGCCATTTTCATGATACTGATTCTTCCTAACCATGAGCATGTAATGTTTTTTCATCTGTTTGTGTCTCTCTTATTTCCTTGAGCAGTGGTTTGTAGTTGTACTTGAAGAGGTCCTTCACATCCTTTGTTAGTTGGATTCCTAGGTATTTTATTCTCTTTGTTGCAATTGTGAATGGAAGTTCACTCTCTGTTTGTTATTGGTGTATAGGAATGCTTGTGATTTCTGCATATCGATTGTGCATCCTGAGACTTTGCTGAAGTTGCTTATCAGCTTAAGTTGATTTGGGACTGAGACAGTGGGGTCTTCTAAATATATAATCATAAAGTCTGTATTAGTTCATTCTCACACTGCTATGAAGAAATACCTGAGTCTGGGTAATTTATACAGGAAAGAGTTTTAATTGACTCACGGTTCCATGTGACTGGGGAGGACAGGGGAAACTTACAGTCATGGCAGAAAGCAAAGGAGAAGCAGGCACCTTCTTCACAGAGAGGCAGGACGGAGTGAGTTCAGGGGAAACCACCTCTATGACCCAGTTACCTCCACCGGGTCCTGCCCTTGACATGTGTGGACTATGGGAATTATGAGAAATATGATTCAAGATGAGATAATGGGTGAAGACACAGCCAAATCTATCATTCTATCCCTGACCCCTACCAAGTCTCATCTCCTTGCATTTTAAAACACACTCATGCCTTTCCAGTAGTCCCCCAAATTCTTAACTCATCCTAGCATTAACCCAAAAGTTGAAGTCCAAAGTCTCATCTGAAACAAGGCAAGACCTTTCTGCCTATAAGCCTGTAAAATCAAATCAAGTTAGGTACTTCCTAGATACAATGGGTGTACAAGCACTGGGTAAATACACCCATTCTAAATGAGAGACATTGGACAAAACAAAAAGGTTGCAGGCCCCATGCACGTCCAGTATTGAATAGGGAAATCATTAAACCTTCAAGTTCCAATATGATCTCTTTTGACTCTGTGTCTCACATCCAGGTCACATTGATGCAAGAAGTGGGCTCCCACAGCCTTGGGCAGCTCTGTTCCCGTGGCTTTGCAGTGCACAGGTCCCCTTTCTGCTGCTTTCATTAGCTGGCATTGAGTGTCTGCACCTTTTCCAGGCACACAGTGAAAGCTGTCAGTTGATCTACCATTCTGGGGTCTGGAAGATGGTGGCCCTCTTCTCACAGCTCCACTGAGAGGTGCCCAAGTGGGGATTCTGTGTGGGGGTTCCAAGCCTGCATTTTCCTTCTGCACTACCCTAGCAGAGGTTCCGCATGAGAACTCTGCTTTTGCAGCAAATGTCTGCCTAGAAATACAGGTGTTTCCATACGTCCTCTGATATCTAGGTGGAAGTTCCTAACTCTCAATTCTTGACTTCTGCGCACCCACAGGCTCAACACCACATGGAAGCTGACAAGGCTTGGGGCTTGTATCCTCTGATGCAATGGTCTAAGATTTATTTGGCCTCTTTTAGCCATAGCTGCAGCTGAAGTAGCTGAGACACAGGGCACCAAGTCCCAAGACTGCACAAAGCAGCAATGCCCCCAGCCCATGAAACAGTTTTTTTTTTTTCTTCTAGGCCTCTGGGCTTGTGAGAAAAGGAGCTGCTGCAAAGACCTTTGACATACCCTAGAGATATTTTCTCCACTGTCTTGCTGACTAATATTTGGCTCCTTGTTACTTACAAAAATTTTTGTAGAAAGCTTGAATTTCTCCTCAGAAAATGGGCTTTTCTTTCTATCACATCCTAGACTGCAAATTTTCTAAACTTTTATTCTCTGCTTGTCTTTTAAACCTAAGTTCCAATTCCAAACTATCTTTGTGAATACATAAAACTGAATGCTTTTAAGAGCAGCCAAGTCACGTATTTAATGCTTTGCTGCTTAGAAATTTTTTCCACCAGATTCCTTAAATCATCTCTCTCAAGTTCAAAGTTGCACAGATCTTTAGAGCAGGGGTAAAATGCTACCAGTTTCCTTGCTAAAACATAGCAAAAGTCACCTTTATTTCAGTTTCAAGTTCCTCATCTCCATCTGAGACCACCCCAGTCTGGACTTTATTGTCCATATCACTATCAGTATTTTCGTCAAAGCCATTCAACAAGTCTATAAGAAGTTCCAAACTTTCCCACATCTTCCTGTCTTCTTCTGAGCCCTCCAAACTGTTTCAACTTCTGCCTGTTACCCGGTTCCAACGTCATTTCCACATTTTCAGGTATCATTATAGCAACACCTCACTCTGCGGTACCAATTTACTGTATTAGTCCATTCTCACACTGCAATGAAGAAATACTCAAGACTGAGTGATTTATAAAGAAAAAAGGTTTAATTGACTCACAGTTCCACATGGGTAGGGAAGACTCAGGAAACTAACATTCATTATGGAAGGCAAAGGTGAAGCAGGCACCTTCTTTCCAGGATGGCAGGAAGTGACTGCAAGTGGGAGAAATGCCAGACACTTATAAAACCATCAGATCTTTTGAGACTCACTCATTATGGCAAGAACAGGATTTTCAACACCCTCTCTGTGACAAAATTACCTCCACCTGTTTCCACCTTTGACCTATGAAGATCATGGAAATTATGGAGATTACAAATCAAGATTTTGGGAGAGGACACAGCCAAATGATATCAAAGTCTTATTAAAGAAATTCATTCTTTCCTTTTTTTTTTTTTTTTTTTTTAGTATCTCAGTAGATTTTTGGGGACAGGAAGTGTTTGGTTACATAGATAAGTTCTTTAGTGGTAATTTCTGAGATTTTGGTGCACACATTACCTAAGCAGTGTACACTGTACCCAATGTATAGTCTTTTATCCCTCACCCTCTTCCCACCCTTTCCCTTGAGTTCCCAATGTCTATTGTATCATTCTTATGCCTTTGCATCCTTATAGCTTAGCTCCACTTGTAAGAACATATAATGTTTGGTTTTCCATTCCTGTGTTACTTCACTTAGAATAATGATCTCCAACTTTATCCGGATTACTGCAACTGCCTTTATTTTATTCCTTTTTTATGGCTGAGTAGTGTTCCACACACACATACACACACACACACACACACACACTAAATTTTCATTATCCACTCATTGGTTGATGGGCATTTAGGCTGGTTCCATATTTTTGCAATTGTGCATTGTGCCACTATAAACATGCATGTGCAAGTATCTTTTTCATATAATGACTTCTTTTCCTCTGGACAGATATCCAGTAGGGAAGTTGCTGGATCAAATGATAGTTCTACTTTTAGTTCCTTAAGGAGTCTCCATACTATTTTCTATAGTGGTTGTACCAGTTTACATTGCCACAAGCAATGTATAAGTTTTAAGAATTTCTGCATTTATGTTTATCAGGGATATTGGTCTGTAATTTTATGTTGGTGTGATGCTCTTTCCTGGTTTTGCTATTAGGGTGATAGCAGCTTCATAAAATGATTTAGGAAGGATTCTCTTCTTATTTTTTGGAATAGTTTCATTAGAATTGGTACCAATTTCCATTTGCATGTCTGATATAATTTCACTGTGAATCCATCTGGTCCTGGACTTTTTTTGTTGACATTTTGTTTATTACTGTTTTAATCTTGCTGCTTGTTATTGGTCTGTTCATAGTTTCTATTTCTTCCTTGCTTAATCTGAGAGGGTAGTATATTTCCAGGAATTTATTCATCTTCTCTGGGTTTTCTAGTTTGTGCATTTAAAGGTGTTTATAGTAGCCTTGAATGATGTCTTATATTTCTCTGTTATCAGTTGTAATATCTGCCATTTCATTTTAATCAAGCTTATTTGGATCTTTTCTTTTTTGTCTTGGTTAATCTCTCTAATGGTCTATCAGTTTTGTTTATCTTTTCAAAGAAACAGCCTTTTGTCTCATTTATCGTATTGCTTTGTTGTCATTGTTGTTTCAATTTCATTTAGTTCTGCTATAATCTTTGTTATTTATTTTCTTGTTCTGGGTTTGAGTTTTGTTTGTTCATGTTTTTCCACTTCCTTTGGATATGATCTTAGATTTTCTATTTGTGCTCTTTTAGCCTTTTTGATGTACCATTTAATGCTATGAACTTTCATCTTAGCACCACTTTTGCTGTATCCTAGAGGTTTTGATACATTGTGCCACTATTATTATTTAGTTCAAATAATTTTTAAAATTTCCATCTTGATTTCATTGTTGACAGAAACATCACTGAGGAGAAGATTATTTAATTTCCATGTATTTGTGTAGTTTTGAGGGTTCCTTTTTGAGTTAATTTCCAATTTTATTTCATTGTTACCCGAGAAAGTCCTTGATGCAATTTTGATTTTCTTAAATTTGTTGAGACTTGTTTTGTGACTTAACATATGGTCTACCTTAGAGAATGTTGCATATGCTGATGAAAATAATGTATATTCTGCAGTTGTAGGGTAGAATGTTCTACAAATATTTGTTAAGTCCATTTGTTCTAGCACGTAGTTTAAGTCCACTGATTCTTTGTTGACTTTCTGTCTTGATGACCTGTCTAGTGCTGTCAGTGCAGTACTGAAATGTTCCACTATTATTGTGTTGCTGTCTATCTCATTTCTTAGGTCTAGTGATAATTGTTTTATAAATATGGGAGCTCCAGTGCTAGGTGCCTATATATTTAGGGTTGCAATTTCCTGTTGGACTGAACCTTTCATCACTATGTAATGTCCCTCTGTGTCTTTACCTGTCATTGCTTTTAAATCTGTTTTGTCTGATATAAAACTAGTTACTCCTCACTTTTGGTTTCCATTTGCATGGAATATCTTTTTCTATGTCTTTACGTTTAGTTTCTGTGAGTCCTTATGTTAGGTGAATTTTTTGCAGACAACAGATACTTGGTTGATTAATTTCTATCTATTCTGCCATTGTTTATCTTTTAAGTGGTGCATTTAGGTCATTTAAATTTGATGTTAGTATTGAGATATGAGGTACTTTTTTATTCATTATTCTAGTTGTTACTGAATACATTTTTTATTGTGTTACTGTTTTATACTCCTCATGAGATTATGGTTTAAGGAGGTTCTATTTTGGTGAATTTCAAGGTTTTGTTTCAAGATTTAGAACTCCTTTTAGCATTTCTTGTAGTTCTGGCTTGGTAGTGGTTAATTCTCTCAGCATTTGTTTGTCTGAAAAAGACTTTATCTCTCCTTCATTTATAAAGCTTAATTTCAGTTCATAGAACATTCTTGGCTGCTAATTCTCTTGTTTAAGGAGACTAAATGCAGAACCCCAGTCCATTGTAGCTTGCAGGTTTTCTGCTGAGAAACCTGCTGTTAATCTGATAGGCTTTCCTTTATTGGTTATCTGATGCTTTTGTCTCATAGATTTTAAGATTGTTTCCTTTCTCTTGACTTTAGATAACTTGATGGCTATGTGCTTAGGTGATAATCTTTTTGCAATGAATTTTCTGGGTATTCTTTGAGCTTCTTGTATTTGGATGTCTAGATCTCTAGCAATGCCTGCAAAGTTTTCCTCAATTATTTACTCAAATATGTTTTCCAAATTTTAGATGTTTCTTCTCCCTCAGGAATATCAATTATTCATATGTTTGGTTGTTTAACATAATCCCAAGTTTCTTGGAAGCGTTCTTCTTTTTAAAATTCTTTCTTCTTTGTCTTTGTCATGTTGGGTTAATTAGAAAGCGTTGTCTTCAAGCTCTGATGTTCTTTCTTCTACTTGTTCTAGTCTATTGTTGAAATTTTCCAGTGAATTTTATATTTCTCTAAGTGTGACTTTCATTTCCAAAGTTGTAATTGTCTTTTCTCTATGGTATCTATTTCTCTGGAGACTTTTTCATCCATGCCCTGTATTTGTTTTTTAATTTTTTGTTGTTGTTGTTGGTTTTCACCTTTTTCTGATATGTCCTTGAGTTGCTTAGTTATCAACCTTCTGAATTCATTATCTGGCAATTCATATATTTCTTTTTGGTTTAGATCCATTGCTGGAAAGCTAGTATGACCTTTTGGGGGGTATTATAGAAACTTGTTTTGTCATATTACCAAAATTACTTTTCTGGTTTCTTCTCATTTGTATAGACTGTTTCAGTAAAAAGAACTGGATCCCAAGACCTGCTTTTCAGATTATTTTGTCTTACAGAGTGATCCCTGGATGTGGTACTCTCCCACTTCCCCTAGGGAAGGGGCTTCCTGAGAGCCAGACTGCAGTGACTGTTATTGCCCATCTAGGAATAGCCACCAAGCTATCAGGCTCTGGCTCTTGCTGTGCTGTGGAACGTCTGCAAAGAATCCTGTGATGTGATACAGCATCAGGTCTCCCAGCCATGGACACCAGCATGTGCTTCAGTGGAGGCTGCAGGGAGTGAAGTGGACTCTTTGAGAGTCCTTGGTTGTAGTTTTGTTTAGTGTGCTGGTTTTCTCAAATGCTGGTTATGCTAGCAGTGAAGTTGCCAGGTAGACAGAGAGGATTTCTGATTAGCCAGGAAGTTACAAGTAGTAAAATTAGCTATTGTTTTGTCCTTCTTTGGAGCAGGGTTGTTCAGTTATGACTTGATGTAACAGCTTGAGTTGGTTGGCCTCTAGCCAGGAAGTGGTACTTTCAAGAGAGCACCAGCTGCAGTAGTAGAAGTGGGATATAAGCTTGCCTACATTGGCCAGGATAGGTATTCAGGTTTCTCAGGTAATGGGCAGGGCCAAATAGCTCCCAGTTTGTCTTTTGTCTTTGGCTACCAGGGTGGGTAGAGAAAAACCATCAGCTGAGGGGAAAAGTCGGCAGACCTGAGCTCAGACTGTCTTTGGGCAGGGCCTACTAAGGCCACTGTGTGGGATGGGGGTGGTTTTCAGGCCAATGGAATTATGTTCCAAGGGGGATTATGGCTGCCCCTGTTGCACCATACAGGTTACCAGGGAAGTCGGGGATAGCCAGCAGTGACAGGACTTACATAGCTCCCACACAGCCAGAAAAGCTGGTCTCACTCCTGTTGAGCCCAGCTATAGGTCCGAGTTTATATTTAGGCAGCTGGTACACCAGGCTCAGATCTTGCCCCAGGCTACAAGCCTTCCCACTGAGAAAGCAAGCCAAGTTCTCAGGTCTCCCCGCTCCCCACCTGCCTGCACCATCATCTGTGGCTTCTGTGCTGGTATTGTATCTGCACTGCTTGTTTGCCCCGCTAGATTATGCTCAGGAAAATTCATACTCAGTCAAAATTATTGCGAAGTTCAGCTAGAAATTTCCTTTACCCTGTGGCCCCTCCCCAGTTCCACTGGGAGCCTTCCCCAAGGATCTCTGTGAAATAAAGCCAGGGATGGCTTCGTTGGGCTCAGGCTGGGGTCCATGAGTGCCTACGGGGCTCTTCCCACTGTTTCTTCTACTTTATATTTCACTTGGCTCCCTAAATCTGTTTTAGCTCTAGCTAAGGTTGAATCCTTGTCCCGAGATCTGGATTTTAAGATTCAGTGAGGATGTGTGTTTGGAAGCAGACTTTTCCCCTCTTGCACATTGGGAACTCACAGTTTTTCAGCTATCCCATGGATTTTGCAGCAGCCAGCTGCTTCTTTCAAAGGGTCTGTGAATTCTTTTGGTTTTCCTAGTATGGTCCTGTGATAGTTCTTGGAGCTAAAGTTCACAATGTGAGTCTCCACATACTCTTCTGTCTGTCTAAGTGGGAGCTGCACATGAGTCATCTATCTGCCATTTTCCTGCCTATCTTCCTAAAGTTTCTATATTCATAATACCTAGTATTTTCCCATGACATGTGGCTTGATAACTAATTGAAACTTAATAAATAGTTAAATTTTTCCCACAACTAACAGATGCTACCAGCATGATTTTTGACAAGCCCTGGATTCTATCAGTTTATGGTTGAAATCCCTGACAGAAGCCCAGAGCCCTAATTATCTATATTGCTGAATAAAAAGAGCAACATGCTTTGAGTTCTAGGCATGCTTGCATGTGGCAGAATTGGCTTTTTGAAAATGTATCTGACACATGTTCTTGCTCTGATGCAGAGCCACAGATTCTTCCCTCTGGAGATAGGCCATAAGGGATCCTTAGGGAACGTAATTATTTGATTGATGGATTGCTAGACATAGTCAGTCAGGCTGTAGGCACTGATTAATATAGTCTGACTCCTTTCAAACATAGGCATTTCACAGAAGTAGAACATATTTGCTCTTATTTTGAAGTTTCATTTGGAGATTTGGTATAGCAGCAGTATTGCCTTGTATTTGGTGTCGGTAATTCTTGTATCGCATAGTAAATAGTTTTTATCCATCTAGTACTTAGGTCATGTTTCAGCCTTGTATCTCTTTATGCCTCAATTCTATCTTCTCTTCAAGCTACCTGGAATTCTGATTATACATGTAGAGTACTGGTCATCAACCTGTAAGTGTTTCTATACTAAGGCCTTTTGATCTCCTTCCCACCAACTAACTTATAGTTGGAATTTGCTAAGCAGTTTCGGTCCTGAGTCAAGATCCTGCTAGTTTTCCCTTCCATGTTGCAGTACAACCAATAAGCTACTATTTTCTGAGTGGCTTAGACTAGCTCATTTTTCCTCCATCAGTTCAAATTCAAGTTTAAATTTAATGGTATTGGCAATATTAAAATAAACATTTTAGTTTAATTTTCCTACATATAATAGTTTAGATAAGCTACACTATAACTTTCTAATAATTTTAGAGAAAATTAAAAGCTATGGAATGTTTATTTTAATATCTTTTGAAACTAGAATTTGAATATTTTTCTTAAAATAGAACCTAATATTTACTTATGATGATTCTGTAGTTTCTTTTTCATATCATAGGGATTCTTATAAAATTTCTTAAAAAATATCAAACCTCTGAAATTTATAGTTAGGGACAGGGGAAGCAAGACAGAATAGAAAAATGGAGGAATTTTAATTCATACAATCTATACTTTGTAACTTTTTGTGTTGTTTGAAATTTTATATTGAGCATATATAGCCCCTAAAAATTAAAAATAATAGAAACAGTATTGAAAATATTCTATACCTCTTCATCTTATTCATTAATTCATGTATTCATTCATTTAATTCATATTTAGTAGGTGCTTAATATGTTCTAGATCTGCTGAATTATAGAGAAAATAAAATGGAACCCCTGATATTAAGTATTTAACGGTACAGAGAACAAACATTACACACACTGATTATTACAGTAACGTCATAAAATCTGAAAATCATTGCAGTATGGTGAATAATAATATGGACTCTCTTGTTATATTACCAGGATTTAAATTCTGACCTCCCTGTTTACTATCTGTATATTTGAAGAACATTAGTAAACCTCTATGTACTACGTTTACACAGTCTGTGAACTGGGAATAATTAAAGCCTTTACTTCATTGTGTTGAGGAGGAGATTAAAGGAGTTAGCATTAGTAAAGTATTTATAACTACATATGGCAGAGTAGACAATAAGTATTAAATATCCTGGAAGTACAGACTGAAGGCATCCAAATCATATTCATATTGCTTTCTTAAAGTAGAAATTAAAGAAGCCTTCCTTAGTAGTGATAACTAAGTTAAATGCTAAAGAATATTATATATATATATATATATATATATATATATATATATATATATAGCACCTTTCCAGGTGATGAAAGACACTGTTTGGCTGGGCTAATTATTTGCTACCATTACTGTGTTTCAGAGTATCTGATCAGTTTGCAATCTCCCCAAATATGTATGAGATATATATTTGTTCCACATCCTCAGTAGGATGTTCAATAGTTTTAATGATAGCCATATTACTGTATGTATAATGTTTTCATATCATGGCCAGTTTTTATTTCTCAGATGGCTGGAGATTTTGAGTGGCTTTCCATGTGGAAAGCCTAAATTATTATTCATTCACATATATTTTTGTGAAGTATCTGTTTAAAATGTTTGCCAATTTGAAACTTGAATTATTACTAATAAATGAATTCAGCAAAGTTGCAGGATACAAAATCAACATACAAAAATCAGTTGCATTTCTACAGAGTAACAATCCAGACTGCTGGAAAGTTTCATTTGCTTTACTCAGTGTAAATATGTTTTTTTTTCTTTCAAATATCTAGTTATCACATCTTACTACTAAATCTGTGCCCAGATGGCAGAAAGTAGAGCTGTAGGACAGCTTCCTAAGGTCCACAGATGATGCCTTCACTCTCCATTTCACCAGCACACTTGTGGATTCCTGACAATGAAGTCATAGATGAAATGTGGCTGTACTACTTTCCTTTTCCTTTCATTCTGCCTCCTTCACACACACCCCAAAACATTTTAATCTTTGAGCCATGCTGTAGATTATGAAGAATTAAGACTAAGTAAAATCATAAAACCTACTCCATGTGATGGAGTAGTAGAGATTGCATCCTTCAAGCTTCAGAGGGCCACTGAAGCTTATAATAAGAGAGGACACAAGCAGATGGAAAAACATTTCATGCTCCTATTTAGGAAGAATCAATATCATGTAAATGGTCATCCTGCCAAAAGTAATTTATAGATTCAATGTTATCCCAATCAAGCTACCATTGACCTTCTTCACACAACTGGAAAAAACCACTTCAAGCTTCATATGGAACCAAAAGTGAGCCTGCATAGCCAAAACAATCCTAAGCAAAAAGAACAAAGCTGGAGGCATCACACTGCCAGACTTCAAACTATACTACAAGGCCACAGTAATCAAAACAGTGTGGTGCTGGTACCAAAACAGAAACATAGACCAATGGGACAGAACAGAGGCCTCAGAAACAACACCACATATCTACAACCATCGGATCTTTGACAAACTT
>CAUYLG010007647.1:0-78370 GCA_963573385.1 Cacajao melanocephalus
AGCAGAACTAGGCCAACCGGGGAGTCTAATAGAAGATGACCATGTCTATAATGTTATTGTCACCTCCCACGCATTCATTATAATTTTCTTCATAGTAATACCAATTATAATTGGAGGGTTTGGAAACTGAGTCTTCCCCCTAATAATTGGTGCTCCTGACATAGCATTTCCTCGAATAAACAATATAATCTTCTGACTTCTTCCTCCATTGCTTCTTCTTCTACTTGCATCCTCAACTCTAGAAGCTGGTGCCGGAACTGGCTGAACAGTTTACCTACCACTGGCAGGAAACACGTCACACCACGGAGCTCTGTAGACCTGACTATTTTTTCACTTCACTTGGCAGGCATTTCCTCTATCCTAGGAACCATTAATTTTATCACAACAATTATTAACATGAAGCCCCCAGCCATTACCCAATATCAAACACCTCTCTTCGTCTGATCTGTCCTCATTACAGCAATTCTTCTACTCCTCTCCTTCCCAGTCCTAGCTGGCAGAATTAACATGCTATTAACTGATCACAACCTTAACACCACTTTCTTTGACCCTGCTGGGGGTGGAGACCCAATTCTGTATCAACACTTATTTTGATTCTTTGGACACCTTGAAGTATACATTCTCATCCTACCAGGTTTCGGAATGATTTCACATATGGTAACATACTACTCTAACAAAAAAGAACCATTCGGGTACATAGGAATAGTATGAGCTATAATATCCATTGGCTTCCTAGGATTTATTGTATGGGCCCATCACATATTTACAGTAGGAATGGATGTAGACACCCGCGCATACTTTACATCAGCCACTGTAATTATTGCCATTCCCACCAGAGTAAAAGTCTTTAGCTGATCAGCTACACTGCATGGTGGCAACATTAAATGATCTCCCGCAATGCTATGAGTCCTGGGTTTTATTTTTCTTTTTACTGTGGGCGGGTTGACAGGAATCGTCCTAGCCAACTCATCATTGGACATTGTCCTGCACGATACATACTATGTGGTAGCCCACTTCCACTATGTTCTGTCCATAGGAGCAGTGTTTGCCATCACAGGGGGTTTTATTCACTGATTCCCCCTGTTCTCGGGCTACACCCTTGACCAGACTTATGCTAAAATTCACTTTACTATTATATTTGTAGGCGTTAAATTTAACTTTTTTTCCACAGCATTTTCTTGGCCTGTCCGGAATACCCCGGCAATACTCAGACTGTCCTGACGGTTACACTACATGAACTATCGTCTCGTCTGTAGGCTCATTCTTTTCATTAACAGCAGTTATGCTAATAATTTTTATAATTTGAGAAGCTCTCTCCTCAAAACGAAAGGTTTTAACCGTTGAACAACTGTCCAGTAATCTAGAATGGCTCTGTGGCTGCCCTCCTCCTTATCATACATTCAAAGAAGCTACCTACGTAAAATCTCTGAGTGAAAAAGGAAGGATTTGAACCCCCAAAAATTGGTTTCAAGCCAATCCCATAGACCCTATGACTTTTTCAATAGGGTATTAGTAAAATAATTACATAACTTTGTCATAGTTAAATTATAGACTAAACTCTATATACCTTAATGGCGCACCCAGCCCAGTTAGGCCTACAAAATGCTACATCCCCAATTATAGAAGAACTGATCGCCTTCCATGATCACACCCTTATAATTATTTTCCTAATTAGCTCACTAGTCCTATATATTATCTCCCTGATACTTACTACAAAATTAACCCACACCAGCACCATAAACGCCCAAGAAATTGAAATAGTCTGAACTATTCTACCTGCCATTATTCTTGTCATAATCGCTCTTCCATCCCTGCGTATCCTTTACATAAACAGACGAATTCAACAAGCCCTACTGAACTCTCAAAACAATTGGTCACCAATGATACTGAAGCTACAAATACTCAGACTATGAGGATCTGGCCTTTGACTCTTATATTATGCCTACGTACTTCCTCGAACCTGGCGAATTTCGACTTCTTGAAGTAGACAACCGTACAACCTTACCTATAGAAGCAGACATCCGCATGCTGATTTCATCACAAGACGTATTACACTCATGGGCTGTCCCGTCACTAGGCATCAAAACAGATGCAATCCCCGGACGCTTAAACCAAGCCATAGTGACCTCCATACGACCAGGCTTATTCTACGGGCAGTGTTCAGAAATTTGCAGATCAAACCATAGCTTCATGCCTATCGTCCTAGAGTTTATCTACTTCCAAGGCTTTGAAGTCTGAGCATCATACCTTGATATTGTATCGCTGTAAAGCTACTAAGCATTAACCTTTTAAGTTAAAGATTGAGAGAATTTCCTCTCTACGGTGAATGCCTCAACTAGAGATCTCACCATGACCAATGGTGACCCTGTCAATAGTTGTAGCCCTATTTTATATTATTTAAGTAAAAATATTGAACTTTACTTTTTACACAACCCCACTGTCAAAGATAGTTAAAAAACAAAAACATAAAACAACTTGAGAACTAAAATGAACCAAAATCTATTCACCTCTTTCAACATCCCAGTCATCTTAGGAATCCCCCTAGTAACACTAGTAATTCTAATTCCTACCATATTAGCCATGCCTTCTAATAACTTAATCAATAACCGACTCCCTCCCTTCAACAATGATTAATTCAACTCATACTGAAACAAATAATAATAACCCATAGCACAAAGGGGCGAACTTGGTCCCTTATACTTTTGGCCCTAATTACCTTCATTGCTCTAAACAATCTCCTTGGACTGACACCCTATGCATTCACACCAACTACTCAACTATCAATAAACCTAGACATAGCAATCCCCCTATGAGCAGCTACTGTACTTATAGGATTTCGATTTAAAACAAAATCGTCCCTAGCCCATTTTTTACCTCAGGGAACTCCCACCCCACTCATCCCCATACTATTATTGAAACAATTAGTCTCTTTATTCAACCAATAGCACTAGCCGTACGATTAACAGCTAACATCATAGCAGGCCACCTACTAATGCACTTACTTGGGGACACCTCACTAGCCCTACTGTCTATTTATCTCTCCTCCTCCATATTACTATTATTGTTATTATTCTACTAATTACCCTAGAATTAGGCGTAGCCTTAATTCAAGCCTATGTCTTCACACTTTTAGTAAGCCTCTATCTACACGATAATTCCTAATGACACACCAATCACATGCCTACCACATTGTCAACCCAAGCCCTTGGCCGCTAACAGGAGCCCTGTCCGCCTTTCTAATAACCTCTCGCCTAATCATATGATTTCATTTCTACTACACCCTTCTCCTTGCTGCAGGACTGCTAGCTAGCGCAATAACAATACTTCAGTGATGACGTGATGTTGTCCGGGAAAGCACATACCAAGGCCACCACACTCTACCAGTCCAAAAAGGCCTTCGATACGGAATAATCCTATTTATTATCTCAGAAGTTTTCTTTTTTGCTGGTTTCTTTTGAGCATTTTATCACTCTAGCTTAGCCCCAACCCCGCAAACAGGAGGACATTGACCCCCAACAGGCATTTTTCCACTCAACCCCATGGAAGTCCCACTTCTAAACACAGCCGTCCTACTTGCATCAGGAGAAACAATTACTTGAGCGCACCACAGCCTAATAGAAACTGACCAAGAAGAATCAGCCCAAGCACTATCTACAACTATTGCCCTAGGTGCTTATTTCACCTATCTACAAATATCAGAATACTCTGAAGCCTCCTTCACTATTTCTGACAGAATCTATGGCTCTACATTCTTTATGGCAATAGCCTTTCATGGCCTGCATGTTATTATTGGAACCACATTTCTCATCACATGCTACTTCCGCCTACAAATAGATCACTTTACACCCAACCACCATTTTGGCTTCAAAGCCGCCGCTTGATACTGACATTTCGTAGACGTAGTGTGACTATTTCTCTATATCTCTATCTACTGATGAAGATCTTACTCTTTTAGTATAAATAGTGCCATTGACTTCCAATCAATGGGTCTCGATAAGCCCGAGAAAGAATAATCAATCTAACACTAACCCTAACCACTAATGTTCTTCTAGCCCTACTACTAATTATTATCACATTTTGACTCCCACAATTAAATACTTACACAGAGAAATATAATCCCTATGAGTGTGGATTTGACCCCACAACCTCCGCCCACCTGCCTTTTTCTATAAAATTCTTCTTAGTTGCCATTACATTTCTTCTATTTGACCTGGAGATTGCCCGGTTGCTACCCTTGCCGTGAGCAACCCAAACAAACAATTTAATGCTTACAATTAGCATAATTCTTGCTTTAATTGTCATTCTAGTGATTGGGCTGGCCTATGAGTGAACTCAAAAGGGGTTAGATTGAATTGAATTGGTAACTAGTTTAATTAAAACAAATGATTTCAACTCATTAGATTATGATAAATCATATTTATCAGCATACCTTTCATCTACATCAACACAGTACTAGCATATTTCATATCCCTGCTAGGATTGCTAGTTTACCGATCCCACCTAATATCGTCCTTACTATGTTTGGAAGGCATAATATTGTCATTGTTTATTATAGCTACGCTCATAACCCTAAACATACACTTAACACTAATATTTATTGTACCCATCACCCTCCTACTATTTGCTGCATGCGAAGCTGCAGTAGGCCTGGCCCTATTAATCTTAATTTCCAACCTATATGGCCTAGACTATGTGCAAAATTTAAATCTTCAATGCTAAAAATTATTCTACCAACAACTATGCTACTCCCAACAATATGACTTTCAAAAAACTATATACTATGGATTAACATAATAGCCTGGAGTCTGTTAATTAGTGCTCTTACCCTACTACCCCTATACCTGCCAAACAACTCACATTACTTATCACCGGTTTTCTTCTCAGACGCACTAACATCCCCCCTCCTGACCCTAACAGCCTGGCTATTACCCCTGAGAATTTTAGCAACCCAAAAACATTTTTATAATAGCTCCCCTCCACGAAAAAAACTATACATCTCAATACTAGTTTTTTTACAAATCTCCTGAATCACAACATTTACAGCCACAGAACTAATCCTATTTTATGTCCTATTTGAAACCACTCTAATCCCTACTTTAATTATTATTACCCGCTGAGGATACCAACCAGAACGCCTTAGCGCAGGCTCATACTTCTTGTTCTACACACTAGCAGGATCTCTCCCTCTACTTATTACATTCCTTTACTACTTAAGTAGCCTAGGCTCACTAAATATTCTAACAACTATAATTACTACTAAAGAAATACTACTTTCATGAACTAATAGCATTACATGACTAGGATGTATAGTGGCCTTCATGGTTAAAATGCCCCTATATAGGCTTCATCTATGACTACCTAAAGCCCATGTTGAGGCCCCCATTGCAGGTTCAATAGTGCTAGCAGCAGTATTACTAAAACTAGGTGGCTACAGCATGATATGAATTACCCCAATTCTTAACCCCTTGACAGAAAAAATAAACTACCCTTTTCTTATCTTGTCTCTATGGGGAATACTTATAACAAGCTCTATATGCTTACGACAAGCTGACCTGAAATCACTAATCGCCTACTCCTCTGTAAGTCACATGGCACTTGTTATTCTAGCTATCCTTATTCAAACCCCCTGAAGTTTCAGTGGTGCAATAATCCTTATAATCGCCCACGGACTTACTTCATCTTTACTATTTTGCTTAGCAAATTCAAATTATGAACGAGTTCATAGGCGAACTATAATATTTACCCGAGGCCTACAGACACTATTTCTACTTCTAGCTCTTTAGTGACTTTTGGCGAACCTAGCTAACCTCGCTCTTCCCCCAACAATCAACCTGATAGGGGAGCTACTTACAATCGTAGCCTCCTTCTCCTGATCTAGCTTTACCATTATATTCACGGGACTTAACTTACTAATCACAGCCCTGTACTCACTGCACATATTTACCTCAACACAGCAAGGGCCATTAACGTATAGTACTAGCAACATCAAACCTCTGTTTACGCGAGAAAACACATTAATACTAATGCATATAGCACCAATCCTCCTTCTTACCCTAACTCCCAAGATAATCATGGGGCTAACATCTTGTAGCTATAGTTTAATTAAAACATTAGATTGTGAATCTGACAATAGAAGCCCGTAACTTCTTACCTACTGAGAAAGTATGCAAGAACTGCTAACTCATGCCCCCATGCCTAACAGCCTGGCTTTCTCAACTTTTAAAGGATAGTAGCAATCTGTTGGTCTTAGGAACCAAAAACATTGGTGCAACTCCAAGTAAAAGTAAAATGCATTCTTCTATTACTCTAATAATATTAATCCCCTTATTAGCACCTATTGTAATCACCCTAATTAAATCCCATAAAAATTTTTTATACCCACATTATGTAAAACTAGCTATTGTATATGCCCTCATCATTAGCATTCTATCCATAACAACATTTATCTTTACAGGTCAAGAGTACATAATTTCAAACTGACATTGAACAACAATTCAAACTATCAAACTATCTCTAAGCTTCAAACTAGATTTCTTCTCCATAATATTTACCCCTGTGGCACTATTCGTTACTTGCTCAATTGTAGAGTTTTCAATATGATACGTAAGTTCAGATCCAAGCATTAATCAATTCCTCAAGTACCTACTTATTTTCCTTGTCACAATACTAATTTTAATCACCGCTAATAACCTATTCCAACTCTTCATCGGATGAGAAGGAATAGGCATTATATCTTTTCTACTAATTAGCTGATGGCACGGCCAAACAGATGCTAACACAGCAGCCCTTCAAGCGATCCTGTACAATCGCATTGGCGACATCAGTTTTATTCTAGCAATAGCATGATTCTTTCTATACTCCAACTCATGGGACTTTCAACAAATATTCGTTCTTGACTCTACCCCAAACTCCTTCCCCCTAGTAAGCCTCCTCCTAGCTGCAACAGGAAAATCAGCCCAATTCAGCCTTCACCCATGACTGCCCTCTGCCGTAGAAGGGCCTACCCCAGTCTCAGCACTACTTCACTGCAGCACAATAGTTGTTGCAGGAGTTTTCCTAATTATCCGCTTTTACCCCTTATTCAAAAAAAATTTGCCTGTACAAACACTCATATTTTCACTTGGAGCCATTACCACCCTATTCACAGCAATCTGTGCCCTAACACAAAATGATGTAAAAAAAAGTGTAGCCTTTTCAAACTCAAGCCAACTAGGCCTCATAATAGTAACAGTGGGCATCAATCAGCTACACCTAGCCTTCCTTCATATCTGTACTCACGCCTTCTTTAAAGCCATATTATTCCTGTCAGCAGGATCCATTATGCACAACCTTAATAATGAACAAGATATCCGAAAGATAGGAGGCCTATGTAAAACCCTACCCCTTACCTCCTCCTCCCCTCATCATTGGTAGTCTGGCACTCATAGGCATGCCCTTCCTCACAGGCTTTTACTCAAAAGATCTTATCATCGAAACCGCTAACACGTCGTGTACCAACGCCTGGGCCCTAATAATTACCCTGGTAGCCACTTCCTTAACAGCTATATACAGCATTCGCATCATTTTCTTTACTTTAACAGGATACCCCCGATTTATTAATCTCATTATAATTAATGAAAATAACCCCTTATTAATAAACCCAATCAATCGCCTAGCAGCGGGTGGTATTTTCGCTGGGTTTCTTATTTCTAATTGCATTCCTCCCACGTCACATCCTCAAATAACTATACCATACTACCTCAAACTAGCAGCTCTAGGCGTAACTATTTTAGGGCTTCTTATAGCTATAGAACTTAACCTTATAACCAACAATATAAAATTAAGCACCCCGGTAAAAACTTCCTACTTCTCTAACATACTAGGCTTTTACTCAATCACTACTCATTGATCAAACCCCCACTCAAGCTTAACTACAAGCCAAAATCTCACTTCAATTTTACTAGACACATTCTGGCTAGAAAAGTCCATGCCAAAAATAACAACAATAACTCAAGTTTCAATTTCCACAACTACATCCACCCAAAAAGGCCTAATTAAACTCTACTTTCTATCCTTCTTTATCCCACCAACCCTCGCATTACTTTTAACTATTTAACCCCCGGCCCAAGTGAGCTCAATTGCAATATGCATGCCCGTAAATAACGCCAAGCAAGTAACTAAAACTACTCAAACCCCATAGTTATAAAGAGCAGCAGCACCCGTGGTATCCTCATGAATTAAACCTGGACCCTCGCCCTCATAAATCATTCAACTCGCCACAGTCTTGTAATTAATCATAACAGTTACACCTTCTACCGTCTTAATAGTATCACCACCTAATAAAAACACCATGGTAAACTCCATCACTAAGCCTAACAGCACAGTTCATAGAATATCAATACTTGACAACCATGACTCAGGATGCTCATCAATTGCCATCGCCGCAGTATAACCAAAAACAACCATCATCCCACCTAAATAGATTAAAAAAACTATTAACCCTATATAAGACCCACCAAAATATAATGTAATTATGCAGCCTACAGCACCGCTAAAAATTAACACCAAACCTCCATAAATAGGTGAGGGCTTAGAAGAAAACCCTAAAATCCTATTACTAAAATCATCCTTAATAAAAATAAAGCATATGTCATTATTCCCACATGGATTATAACCATGACTAATGATATGAAAAACCATTGTTGTGTTTCAACTATAAGAATTCTAAACACACCCACTAATAAAAATTATTAATAGCTCGTTCATTGATCTCCCCACACCATCCAATATCTCATCTTGATGAAACTTCAGCTCACTCCTTGGCATCTGCCTCATTATTCAAATCACCACAGGCCTCTTCTTAGCCATGCACTACACACCAGATACTTCGACCGCCTTCTCTTCAGTTGCTCATATCGCCCGAGACGTAAACTACGGCTGAACTATTCGCTGCCTACAAGCCAACGGTGCCTCCGTATTCTTTATATGCCTATTTCTTCACATCGGACGGGGCCTCTACCACGGATCTTTTCTCTTCTTAAATACCTGAAATATTGGCATTTCTCTACTACTTGCAGCCATAGCCACAGCATTCATAGCCTATGTACTCCCATGAGGCCAAATATCCTTCTGAGGAGCCACGGTAATTACAAACCTACTATCAGCCATCCCCTATATCGGACCTGATCTAGTAGAATGAGTCTGAGGTGGCTTCTCAGTAGACAAGGCCACTCTTACACGGTTTTTTACTTTCCACTTTATTTTACCTTTCATCACTGCAGCCCTAGCAACCATCCGTCTTTTGTTTCTGCATGACACAGGTTCAAATAACCCATCAGGACTGACATCTGACCCAGATAAAGTTACATTTCACCCATATTATACAATTAAAGACATTTTAGGACTGATTTTCCTACTTCTACTCCTAATAAGCCTAACCTTATTTACACCCGACCTCCTAACCGACCCAGACAACTACACTCTAGCTAACCCCCTAAATACCCCACCCCACATCAAACCAGAGTGATATTTTCTACTTGCATATGCAATTCTATGATATATTCCCAACAAACTAGGAGGCGTCCTGGCTCTTTTACTCTCTATCCTAATTCTAATAATTATCCCCATGACACACTTATCCAAACAACAAAGCATAGCATTCCGACCAATTAGCCAAAGCCTATTCTGAGCCCTAGTAGCCGACCTACTTACACTCACATGAATTGGGAGCCAACCAGTCGAATACCCCTTTGTGACCACTGGCCACACTGCATCCATTTTATACTTCCTCATGATCATCACCCTCATCCCCCTCTTCTCCCTAACTGAAAACAAACTACTTAAATGATAAACGTCTTTGTAGTATAATTTAATACCCCGGTCCTGTAAACCAGAAATGGAGAATACCCGCTCCCCAGGACAACTTCAGGGAAAGAATATCCTATTCCACCATCAACACCCAAAGCTGAAGTTCTAATTTAAACTACTCCCTGCAACGCTTGCTGCATCTCTTTATTGAAGGCACTATTTTAAAGTAACATGCAAGTACATGCAACTCACCTCTCCTTCCCGCTCACTACGAAGGAAAGCTCTTTGTAAATCTATCCAACTCAAATTCACTGTAGACTAGCTGACCCACTGCACTAAAGACAACATTCTGAGTCACTATATCCACATCCCAACTGGGTTGTGGATAACAGTCCTTGTTTCCTTTTTCCATCTCTAATTCTATCAGTGCAGCACAGCAACTCCCCTATAAGACAAATCAAGACAAATGGGCTTTTTACCTCTCGGTTTCCTTGATTGATTCCTCAGTGGTCTCCTTGTATTCTGGAAAAGTGTCATTCAAATCCATGCAAACTTTGCCCACAAATGCCCGCTGTCCAAACTTATCTGTAAAGCATACACAAAAAGAACGTGAAGGCATGTTTGTTTCTGAAACAGTACTCTTTCTAAACTTTTTAAAACTGTTTTTAAATTAAAATCATTATGGAAAATATAAATGAAAATGTAAAAGGTCATCCACCATCACACCACTTAAGAACGATAACCACCACAAACTCCCCACTTTGTTCAATAAATAGTAAAAGTTTTCTATTCATAACTTTAACCCACTACCATCCCCATTCTCAGGCTGTCGGGTAATAATTGGGTGTTTTTCAGTTATTATTTAGTTTTCCCCTTTGCTTATACAGTGTGTCTATCTTTTCATTAAAGGCACTACAATCTTTGCTCTCATTTTATCACATGGAAAAGGAGTAAACAGTTTCTGGTCCTAAAGAAAGACTCTCTTAGTCATTGACATACCTACACTCAGTTTCTTCTCTTTCTTCCTTCTTTTCCCCCAACTTACAATCTCCCTCCTGTCTCCTACTCTACCACCACCCTTTGAATCTCTCTCTCCCTCTCTCTGTCATGATCCTCTTCTAGATAAAACACAGAATGGTTGAGGGATAAGAACATGGGCACTGGAGTTGGACAGATTTGGATTGATTCCTCATTCCTCTGATTACCCCCAGTGGTGGATATTATTTGGTTAAGGTCTAAACCAATATATGTCCAATGTTCTCTGCTACATGCAGGGTTGTGAGGAATACATGCAATAACATATATAAGGTGTCAGGTATGTGGTTATCTAGGCAACATACTGCTACCATTCTCAACTGAAGGAATGTCAGTATTATCTGTGGGATATTTTGCTCAGTCCTATTTGCAGCTCTCAGCACTAAAGAACCTAGTCCTCATCAGAGGTGGTGGAAGAATTCTATTTCAGCAAGAAAGTCGAGGTTATATGGGACAATGGTAATTGTTTTTATAGTGTCTCTATCTCTGTCATAAGAGATTTTTGAAAACCTTTCTGCTTCTCTCTTTCCCCTGTAATTCATTTTAATAACTGGCCACTAGATTAATCTTCCTTAAAATACTGCTTTGATCACATCACTCACACCTGGACTCAGAACCTGTTTTGGATCTTTGGTTCATATTTGAGCCCTTCCACAATCTGAACTCTCCCACGTGCCTACCCTCTTCTCCCACCGTCCCCAGGTGATGAATTCACTCCTCCAGTTAAACTACTGCGGTCCCTGCATCCACTATTGACCTTCCTGTTCCCATGCCTGCATCCATGTCATTTCCCCTATCTGGAAGATGGTGTGTCCTCTCCTCATCTTGTCTTTACTTCAAAGCCCAGTTTAAAGGCCCCTTTCAAAAAGTCTTCCCAGATTTCCTAGTTCTGGGTTTTCTTTGCCTTCTCTGAAAACTGTAATATTTATTTTCAGCGTCACCCATTAGGTCTTTTGTATAAGCAAACAGTGGCATCAGTGTATCAGCCAACAGTATTTATTGAGCACCTGCTATGTGCCAGGCACTGTGCTAGGTAAAAGTTTTCGAATCATCACCCTAAATCCAGAATCAGTGCTTCTTACTATCTGTGCAACCTTAGGCATGTTACTTACCTTCTCTGAGCATCAGTCTATCCATCTGTAACGTGAGGACATCCGTAACCAGCTCAGAAGGCTGTTTGCCACTGAACTAATCCTTACAGAGTGCTCTGCACAACGCTAGACGTCTAGTAACAGCACAATAGATGTTACTAAAATTAGTCATCAATGTGTGTAGGTATTCTGTCTGGCTCCTCAAGGGCAGAGACTATTTTTTATCTCACTGTGTTTGTAGCACCTAGCACAGTGCCCTGAATCTAGCCAACAGTCACCATGTGTCTGCTGATATAAGAAACTGTTGCCACAGCTAGAATTAGTAAAGTTTCCCTTAAAAGCTCTAAATTAATATACAAAATTCAGACTCATATATATCATTCTATAACCAAAAATTGTAAGTAAATAATCAGAGTACTTAGAAAATAGAAAACACTCTATCGTACAGTTTTCTATTTTCTAAGTCTTTAGAAAATTTTCTAAGGGCCACAGTGACACACAGACACTTAATTACTTGCAAAAAAAAAATGTAATGCTCATGTTCTAGCAATTAAAAGGCAGGTCTGCCCACAAGTACATATAACTTGTTTGCCACGATGGTCTGGCTGTCTTTGCTTGATGTGCGCATAAATCATGCTTTCATTTGCTCACCTGTAATTTCAGCAAGGAGCAGAGATGAGTCAGTGTGAATTGTTCCAAAGTAACAAGCTGTAGTTGTTCCATTCTTTAGTGTTCTCCTCTAAAAATAAATCACAAAAACCATCAATCACGTGTGCTCAGAAAAGTCACATGGTACATCCAGAGGAAAACAGAATTTTAGTTTTTAATTTTAAACTGTTTTTATTTAAAACAGCCATCTTGATATAGAATACAGTCAGGTAAATGGTAAAAGTATTTATATTCCAAAAGTTAGCTGGAGGAGAAGCTGATATTTCTGATTTTTCCTAGATTCACCACAGTTCTGTGCTTCAGAATTCATTAAAATGTGATACTAATGAATTCCTTCTTTCTTAGGATTGCATAAGGATATCCGAATTTTATTGCATCTGGGAGTATATAAATAAAATTTTTCTTCTAGTACAGAATAAAAATATTCAGTCAGACTTTTAGCTCAACCTGGAAGGTTGATCACATCATCTCTATCTCCTTTCCTTTGCAAATTACAACTCACATAACAGTAAAGGAGTACAAACACCATTAACACACAAGCACATGAGAGGAGAGACATGAGCAGAGAAAACATTTCAACATCTTCTTGAAAGACAAAAAACATGGACTAGAACATGGAAGCAACTTGGAAACGAGGAGAGAACTGTGTGGATCTTAGCAGGGGATTGGCTGGAAGTCTTTATGGGTATGATTAAACCCTGACAGGAACCTTGTTGAAATCAGCCAACCACCCTAACCTGTTCCTTGTAGAAGAGATTTACTCTTTGAAGAAACTGGATAGTATTTAAAGGCTACAAGCCCCAAAACACATGGTAAAGCAGAGGTTTAAGTGAAAATCTGGCTGACCTCAAGGGCACTCAGTCATTTTCCCCAGAATGCTACATGTATTCCTCCCACAACTCTTGGCAGAAGGCTAAGGGATTCTTTTCTAGAGAAAATGAATGGCTCTTAATCAAAGACATCTTCACAATGACATTTGCAATCCAAATTCACTGCCTTCACTACTCATCCTATAATGAAGTTACCATCAACAAGTGCTACCTCCACCCAGATATTCCAATCGGCACCTTAGAGCATCACAGTATGAATGTATGTCCAGGGTCTGATGTACACTGGAGGGAATCTATTATCAAAAAGATAAGGAGAGGGAGAAAGAATCTGGAAAAAATCTTAGAGAAAACATAATCTATAAGATCAGAAGAAAGCTCTGTTAAAAAAAAAACCCGCTATGACTCATATCCTCAAAGAAATAAAAGACACTATTGCACCCACAAAACAAGAACAGAATGCCATGAAAATCAGAGAACAAGAGCTCTCCAAAAGTAAGAATATTATAACTGAAATGTGGAGGCCAATGGGAGGGTTGTAGGATAAATTCCAAGAGAGTCTCTCAGGAAAAGGAAAAGATGAAAATCAAAAGTGAGAAGATAAGAAAATTAGGCTCAATCTAGGCAGTTCAACATTTAGAATAAGAAATCTTTTTTAAAAATGTAATAAATGGAAGGAACAAAAATTTTTGAGAAATAGTATTTATCTCCAAAATTAAAATCCTCATAGAAATCTCAGCACAGTGAATAATAAAAAGAGAACCCAAAGTAAGGCATATAATTGTGAGATATTAAG
The DNA here is from genome assembly GCA_963573385.1 of Cacajao melanocephalus. Classification (NCBI taxonomy): domain Eukaryota; kingdom Metazoa; phylum Chordata; class Mammalia; order Primates; family Pitheciidae; genus Cacajao; species Cacajao melanocephalus. The sequence goes on from CAUYLG010007647.1 coordinate 14,205, forward strand.
TCTGTAAGTAAAGAAAAAAAAAACTGGTCACAGATAAATGACAAAACTCAAAATGACATTGGATTTCTCACTAACAGTGCTTGAAGCAGAACAATGCCTTCAAATTCAACTCATATATATCATTCTGTAACCAAAAATTGTACGTAAATAATCAAAGTACTTAGAAAATAGAAAACACTCTATTAGATAGTTTTCTATTTTCTAAGTACTTCAGAAAATTTTCTAAGGGCCATAGTGACACACAGACACTTAACTATTTGCAAAAAAAATGCAATGCTCATGTTCTAGCAATTAAAAGGCAGGTCTGCCCACAAGTACATAGTTGTTCATCACAATAGGAGTTTTTGGGGTTTTTTTCATTTTGTTGTTGTTGTTGTTGTTGTTTTTATGGAGTCTTGTTCTGTAGCCCAGGCTGGAGTGCAGTGGCGCAATCTTGGCTTCCTGCAACCTCCATCTCCCAGGTTCAAGCGATTCTCTTCCCTTAGCCTCCCAACTAGTTGGGACTACAGGCACCTGCTATCATGCCCAGCTAATTTTTTGTATTTTTAGTAAAGACAGGGTTTCACCATGTTAGCCAGGATGGTCTCGATCTCTTGACCTTGTGATCTGCCTGCCTCGGCCTCCCAAAGTGCTGGGATTATAGGTGTGAGCCACCACGCCCAGCCAGGAGTTATTTTTAACATAGAATTTTATACTCTGGTAAATTATCAATCAAGTGTGAAGGCAGCATAGAAATATTATTAGATACGGAATGACTTGAAAATTTTACTCTCCATTAACTCTTTCTTGGGAAGCTTTTAGAAACTGTCTTTTAGTAAAACACGAGAGTAATCCAAAGAAAAGTAATTCCTGGATCCAGGGAGTGCACAATAAACACAGAAAAGAGGCAAAGAGAATGCCAAGGTTACAGTACTTCCAGAGAGAATGCTGATCCGAAACAAGAGAATGGGAGGAGGTGAGAAGATCTTCAAGAAAGAAAATGGAACTGATATTGCCTGATCTGTGTGAGCACTTGGAAAAAAGACTAGTGGATTGAGTACTTTGGGGCATGTCTTTAGCAGAAGGTTTTAAAGTCCAGAGGAAAACCTTCCGGACAGTCGCTCTTGCTTACGTTTAGCCTGTTATTAGCTATGTGACCTTGAGAAAGTTGCTTACATTCCATGTTTCCTCCTTTGTGAAATAAGAGGGTTTTCTTGACTAGCACAGACATCAGAAGCTCAAGTGTCTGCAGGATCAAAATAGTTTTGAGTTAAGAAAACAGGGAGGAACATGCCATGCCTTAGACAGCAGCCTCTAATCAGATCCCGTGTGTTGCATTTTTGTTGTTGTTATTTTGGGTTTTGTTTTTTGAGACAGGGTCTTGCTCTGGGATGCAGTGGTGCTGTCATACATCACAGCTCACTGTAACCTTGAATTCTTGGGCTCAAAAGACCCTTCCTCCTCAGCCTCCCAAGTTGCTGGGACTACAGATGCATGCCACCACACCTAGCTAATTTTTTTTCAGACAAGCCCTTCCTATGTTGCCCAAGTTGGTCTTGAACTCATGGTCTCAAGTGATCCTCTTGCCCTCAGACTCTCAAAGTTGTTGAGATTACAGGCATGAGAGCCACTGCACCTAGCCCAGTCAATTCTTTTTAAAAAGCAAATGAGGATTCAGTAACATTTGGTTAGTCCCAAAAGTCAAAAGAATTTGGAAACCTGGATTTTTATGTCAATTTTTCCAAATTTTAAGACAATTTTCACACACAAAAAAAAGATCTGGCTGCCAGTAGAGATATTTAGAACCTGTTATTTACAGAAAAAGATGAGCTCTCCATCACAAATCTGGGTGAAAAGCCAATACCATGACAAAGGTACCAAATTTAATCTCCAACGACTAGAAAAGTGTATGGGTCCTAGGATGTGCTCAGTAAATATTTACTGAATGAACACCTGAGGAAGCAGAATTACTAAAACAAGAGACATAAAATGAACTAAAATTAGCATCCTTCAATAAATAGGACAGGATGTTGTATCCTTGAAAGAGGAACAGGTTATTATAAATAGTAAGAATGAATTAATGATTTATAAAATTGGGCCATACCATTTCCTAAGAATGTAGTAAGAAAGAAAAGTTCAGAGACATGAAAACAGAACCAGAAGTTTCAAGACTTTTCTAATAGTAATTATCAAAAGAGAGAATAGATTGGAGAGAGGAATATACTCAGAAAGAGAAATAACAGAATTTCTAGAACAGAAGGAAGACAGGAGTTCTCTTATTGAAAGAACTATGTATTAAAGAGAATGAACTGAAGAATTAAACTGAGAATTAATTGAGAAGATCAACCATTATAATCTCAGAATATCAGGAATGAAGGAAAAATCTCAAAGGCCAGAAAATTAACTAGAAAGAAATGAAAATCAGATTGACGTCAGCACATTGGATGCTGATAGATAAATAATTTCAAATAGAATTCTCTCTACAGCTAAGGCCTGTTCAAGAGTCAAAAAAAAAAAAAAAGTAAAGCTATTTTTGATAATTCTAGGTTTTAGAATGTTTATCACCCATCTGATTGGAAAGAATTGTCAGAGGATATATTCCAACAAAATGAAAAATGAATGAAGACAGGGTCCAAGTAGCAAAATAAAAAGCAAAGCTCATAAATTATTATTATTATTATTATTATTATTATTATTATTGAGATGAAGTCTTGCTCTGTTACCCAGGTGGGAGTGTAATGGCACAATCTTGACTCACTGCAACCGCCGCCTCCCAGGTTCAAGCAATTCTCCTGCCTCAGCCTCTTGAGTGGCTGGGATTACAGGCACCCACCATCATGCCTGGCTAATATTTGTATTTTTAGAAGAGGTGGGGTTTTACCATGTTGGCCAGGCTGATCTTGAACTCCTGATCTCCGGTGATCTGCCCGCCTCAGCCTTTCAAAGTGCTGGGATTACAGGCGTGAGCCACCACACCCAGCCATGCCCTAATTTAATTTGCCTAAAGTTTTTCTTTCAACAACTAGAATTAACTGAAAACACTAGAAAGTTCAGGAACTGCCCTAACTATAGTAAAGGGACAGGACAGGGAGAGCCCTGAGAAAGGGAAGAAGGAAGGGAGGAGGAAACCCAAAGCTACTCCTGTTTATTCCCACTGAGCTCAGCCCACTGAGTAGGCTACACGTCTAGTTAACACATCTCAACACCTTTAAACAGAGTTCAGCCATACCCTCAGCATCTCCTACTTAGAAGTTTGTGGGCCCACTCATTCATTATCAGAAACATAAGAAACAGGATATGTACTCTGCAATTTTTTTTTTTTTTTATTGAGACAGAGTCACACTCTGTTGCCCAGACTGGAGTGCAGTGGCCTGATCTTGGCTCACTGCAACCTCCCCTTCCCAGGTTCAAGCATTCTCATGCCTCAGCCTCCCAAGTAGCTGAGATTACAGGCATGCACCAACATGCCCAGCTAATTTTTGTATTTTTAGGAGAGACAGGGTTTCTTCATGTTGGCCAGGCTGGTCTCGAACTCCTGACCTCAGGTGATTCACCCGCCTTGGCCTCCCAAATTGCTGGGATTACAGGCCTGACATCGAATACTTAAACTACTTCCACGCACAGCCTGACATCAAATACTTAAATCTCTGATGTAAGAAATCATTTATATGGAGTATTGCCTGGAAAACATATAGTCCTTGATATTCTATCTCTCTAAACATAAAAGAATGATCTATCTGGACTTTTTGATAATATAGCATCTTTACAATATGTATTTTGTGCTGGGCATGGTGGTTCACCCCTGTAATCCCAGCACTTTGGGAGACCAAGGAGGGTGGATCACCTGAGGTTGGGAGTTTGAGACAAGCTCGGCCAACATGGCAAAACCCCGTCGCTATGAAAAATACAAAAATTAGCCAGGCGTGCTGGTGGGTGCTTGTAATCCCAGCTACTCAGGAGGCTAAGGCAGGAGAATCACCTGAATTTGGGAGGTGGAGGTTGCAGAGAGCCGAGGTCGCGCCACTGCACTCCAACCTAGGTGACCAGAGTAAAACTTCATCTCAGAAAAAAAAAAAAAGGCAACTGGAATAGGGGAAAAAATATGCTTTACTTTAAAAAATGTGGTTTTTAAAATCATAAAGGCAGGGTAAATTTCATATCTGATTTCTCTCTCTGGGTCAGTTTCTGAAATGCAAAGTCAAATTCACGACTAACAAGTGCATGGACCCCCACAGTAGGGTTTGGTTTCTTGATTTTATTTTAGTTTTCCTCCCCGCTTTTTTTCTTTGCCTTGATTTCATGACTCATTTTCTTTTGTTGTATACTACACAATTTTAAGCTATCTCACATCGCTTTTAGAACAATGTGAGGTATAAATAAATTTTGAGAATAAAGATTTGATGTGGTTAACACCATTCATTAACACAATGCGCCAGCTACTTTATACACAGCTTTAGTCCTTCTCAGCTTTTCTAATGTCATGTGGTGCATGCTAAATATGTAAGATCCACAATTGCACTGAATTTATAATTACGTGAGGCAAGTGTATAAATGTTAGCACTTGCGTTTACTCTTTAAGACTGGAATTATGCCAGACCAAAAAAAACTAGCAAGATGGTTAGGTCAGTTGATGTGGAAGGCTTGTAATACTGCCACCACCACATGCAGTGAACCCTTAGGAGGAAAATCTTCAATGGGCCCAACAAAAATCCATGAGTGTTCAGACCAAGTGTGCTGAACACCAAGACGTAGTGGCCAGATAAGAAGGCATTTGTGCTTCAACTCCTTACTGCAGAAACGGTTTCAGATTCCGGAATGGATTCTGATTCTGGGCATAGGATGGAGTACAAAGAAAGGAACTGATTTTCCTGAAAGAAGAGAAGGAAGGACACTTTCAGAGCTTTCAACATATGGCTGGCACACACTACTGCCACTTTTCAATGACTGTACTAGCCCCTGAGTTCCCTCTAGTGGTGTCAATGCTCAAGTCACATTCTCATGTGCCATGCAATGTGGGACCATCCTATTTTCCTTCCTTGCAAAGCTCCCAGAATAACATGATATCCCTTCTAACAGTAATTTAAATTTTTAATTTTAAACTTCCTTGGGTATTTTTGAAGCAAACAAACAGAGCTCTAACCATGTGCCAGGCACTATTCTAAGAACTTCACAAATATTAACTTGCTTAATTATCACGAGAATCCTGTGAAATAGGTACTATCATGATCTCTATTTTTTACAGATGGGAAAAGTGAGTCACATAACTTTGCAAAGGTCACATAACGAATCCATATGGTCCTCAGAACAGCATTATGGATTGGCAGGAGTAGGGAAACACACATATTCATTAAGCCCAAATTTGGTAAAGTAAAACACAGGAAGTAAAAGAGTAATGTAAATCCACCACATTGGGGATTTGGAAACCTGGATGCAAATTTTCTCTTTGCCACTGACTAGCTGTGTAAATGAGGTGGTCACAAACTCACTGGGCTGTGAAAAAGAAAAAAACTTTAAAATTCTCTATGGCCCATCTTAGGCTTAACTGCCTATGCTTTATAACTTAAATCTGTCCCAGAAAACTGATGGTTCTACAGATGACCAAACAGAATACCATACTCACACACAAGATACTTACGACAACTCTGGTATATACTTCTTCCGCAAAGTCGATGTTCTGGAATCTGTGTTCTGTAGGAAATGTGTACTTGGTCAGCCAATCCAAGAGTGGCAGGTCTACACTACTTCCAGAAAAGGAATACTGAGAGGCATGGATGTGTGCATCAACCAGCCCAGGCATGAAGAACTCACTGGAAATTAAGATGAGAGGAAAAGTATTTAACAGTATCTTCAGTTATTTTCCATATTTTTAAATCACATTTTCTCTCAAGCATGATTCCACTGTTCACGCCATACAGGTTTATAGGTGATATAATCAGACAACTGTAAATTCTCCAATCATTTAAAGGCCAGGACATAAAAATGAAGCTCTGCTAGGAGAGATATAGCTCCTAAGTTGGAATAGTTCACTGGGGGTTGACCAGTGGTGACGAAGGGAGAGAAAAATACAGCACTGAGCAGAAGCAAAGCAGTGGTGGCACAAGACAGGAGGGAAGCTCTGATGGAATCCTATGGCTTTGTTCCCACAACTGATGGTTGTACGTCAGACAGCAAGAAGGAAGAAGAGGTCTTTAAAACCTGTAGAGCCATGCTGAGGAATGTGCACACGAGTCACTAAGGGCAACTGAAGGTGAGAAACAGACTGGTTGCAATTTTAGACTCCGCAGTCATCTTGATCTTGTCTGACTACAAGAAACCTAGTCTTTTCCCATGTGTTATAGAGCCTGAGTTCTGAAATAGAAGCAGCAAGAGCAAGCTGGTTAGGGACAGGCAATCTTATGGACCACAAACGGGCAGTGGCGGTCACACTTTGAAGAGGGAGTTATGATGCGGTGACAACCATGCTCAGGATGCTTCTGATCACCAATGCTGCCACCCTGATCCAACAATTACTATTCGTATTTCTATTCATTTTTATAATTAGAAAGTTCTGGAAAGTTTTCAGAGACACTACCCACAGAATCGAGGCGGCCTGGTGCTGACAGACACTTAAAGCTTTTCTAAAGAGCTAATCCAGTTCACCAGTCACTATTAAGTGTCCAACCTCATCCAAACAGATATTAGCCAAAAGACGGGAGGCTCTACTGCCACCATTAGCCTAGGTAAAAATCACGTAAGCAACTTGAACTTGAAACCTGACATCACAAAGAATTCCTCATGCTATCAAATCAAATGTACACATACCACCTAACTATAAGCCAAACAAAGTCATGAGTAACTCTAAATGCTTTATTTTTAAACAAGAGCAAGGAATGGCAAACTCAGTGGTCCTCTTGATTTTGTCTGACTTCAAGAAAGCCTCTATTTCACATGGAAAAGACCAGCTTTTTTGTAGTTAATTATTATAATAATGATGGTGACAGCAGCTAATGCTTCCTGAATATGTACATTCACTAGCGCTGGCACAGCATTCTGTGTACATCATCTCACCCATGGGCAGCAGTTGGGTTAACTGTATACATTCTGGTTTTGGTCTGCTTATATCTGAAATCAGGTTTCACCATAACTCAGCAGTTAGATATTTGACATATTACTTCTTTAAAAAAAATCTTGGCCGGGCGCAGTGGCTCATGCCTGTAATCCCAGCACTTTGGGAGGCCGAAGTGGGTGGATTATGAGGTCTGGAGATCGAGACCATCCTGGCCGACATGGTGAAACCTCAACTCTACTAAAATACAAAAAACTAGCTGGCGTGGTAGCACACACTTGTAGTTCCAACTGCTTGGGAGGCTGAGACAGGAGAATCACTTGAACCTGGGAGGTGGAGGCTGCAGTCAGCCGTGATAATGCCCCTGCACTCCAGCCTGGTGAAAAAAAAAAATTCCGTGTGACTCAGTTTCCCCTTATGTAAAATGGAGCTAGTAGTAACATCATAGGGCTGTCGTGAGGATGTAGAGTGTATAAGAACAATGCCTAGATAATGGAAAACATCAATAAATGTTATTGATGATGATTAAGTAATGCTCACAAGAGACTTATGAAGTATAAGAGTACTGTTAACCTCCTTTACATAAGGGTAAGCTAAAGCTGAAGTAATTTGAAAAAAAGTAACTGTTAACTAGTCAGCTTTGAAGCTGAGATTCAAACCCAGGCAGTTTGTCTATAGGCTCAGTACTCTTGGTAACTACGTTCCATGTGATGGAATTGTTAATTCACTAACTATGGAAATAAAGAAGAGTGACAACATTTAAGGACAGCAAGAAGGGGCATTAAGTGGGCCTATAATGTGGGAAGCCCTCAGAAAGGGAGGGTGGAACATGGATTTCTCTCAGGTATCAGTCACTGACCTCTCCGCAACATCAGTCCTTCAGGCCTTTGCTTTCTCCCGCACCATATAATGGAATGGCAGTGAAACTTCACTCAGTTACATTGTTTAACCAAATAGTATTACCCAAATGTCTACTCTGTTTAAGAAATTTTGCCAAGCCCTGTGGAGACTCCAGAGAAAAATAAGGCATACTGTCCTCAAAGACTTTATAATCTAATTGAGGAGATTAGGGGTGAAATGAGGGAGAGACAGATAGAGGAGGAAGAAAAAGGAGGAGAAAGAAAAAGAGGAAGAGGACGAGAAGAAGAGGAAAAGGAAGAAGAGGGAGAGGAAGAGGAGGAGGAAGAGGAAGAAGACAAAGAGAAGGAGGAGGAAGAGAAGGAAAAGGAAAGGAGAAGGAGGAGGAGGAGAGGGAGAAGGAAGAGGAGAAGAAGAAGGAAAAAAAGAGGAGGAGGAAGGGAAAAGGAGAAAAAGGAGGAAATCGAGAGGTAGATCTGGTCAGACATAAAAAGTCTTAGAGAACAATTTCACTTCTATTTACCCAAGTGAAATAAAACATAGGTTTACAAAAAGAATTTTACGAGACTGTTCATAGACATTGTATGCATACTAGCCCCATATTGGAAGCGATGTAAATATCCACCACAAGAAAATATGGATAAACAAACTGTGGTTCAATGTAATACTCTTATGTAATACTCTTCAGCAATAAAAAAGAGTGAACGGATATACACAACAAATATGAACAAATGTCAAAAAGATTATATTGAATAGAAGAATCCAGACACAAAAGAGTACATATTGAGTTATTCTATTCATATGATGTTCAGAAACAGTCAAAAGTAATCTATGTGAGAGAAAACGATATCTGCCTATGAGGGGCTGTAGCGCCTGGAACTTTCTAGGATAACAATGTTTTACATCTTGATTAGTGGACTGGTTATGTGGGTATATACATATTTGTCAAAACTTATCTAATTATGTATCTGAGATCTCTGCATTTTGCTGCATAAAAATTGTTCCTAAAAGCTGCTGGAAACACTGTGGACCCCTCGGTGATGACTGAGCAACCCCAAGCTTCTGGAAGAATTGGCAAAACCCAAGCTATCTGAAATAAGAAAAAATTGTTGTTGATTTTTAACCTGTGAATTCCCTTAGAATTTGGTTTCCCTGAAATGAGTTATTTGCTTTGTGATGCTTGTTATTTACTCTATCTATTACATTTGAGAAAATGAAGAATAATGTGAAAAGCTGAGCTGTAACTTGTAACAACTTTGGCTCTGCTGGGCTGTTCTTGGAAAAACAGGAACTCTGTGAAACAGACACACCACGTAGCCTGACTGCCTGAGAGAGATGACAGCACATAATAAGCCTCTTGTCGCAGAGAGCCTATAAACAGACGTGTAATGGAGAGGCTTATTACTCAGATTCCTTTCCCAGGAAAGGCATATTGATTACGGCCCTGGAAAGGGAATGAGATCCTCATGGAGAGCTGGACACATGAGGGGCGTCTGTTTTAAGAGAAACCTCTGTGGTGGAGATAAGAGTGTAAAATCTTTCTTCTCCCACTGCTCCTCCAGGCCTACATGGAAGCCCCTCTCCTCTTGCAGTTTTGTGATCAGGCTGGTTGTCCTGTGTCAGATCCTTTTCCCCCTGCAGCTATGAGCCCAAGGTGTTTCTTGCTGATGATTATAAGTTTATGTTTAACCTCTATCCTTGCTAAGGTGTATGGTTTCCATACTGACATTGTGATCTTTGTGCACCAGTTTTGCAAATGTATTCTTTTTGTATGATCATCACTACAATGTTGTGTGGCCTCATTCTCCCTCCCTTATAAAAAGAGCCTAATAAAAAACTGAAGTTTTCAGGGAAATTGTAGCCATCCACAGAGCAGCATTATGTGGTGTCTCCCCTGGGCCTAGTTTTAAGGAAACCTTTTTCCTTGTCTCCCGTTCTTTTTCATCAACCACTCGTTCACTTTGAGAGATCTTAAACCCACGCTGATGTATTGGGAGCTGATCTCGCCAATAGAACGTATCATTTTTCATGGCTGCATAGTATTCCCTGGTGTAGATGTGGCACATTTTCATTGTCCATTCTATCATCGATGGGCATTTGGGTTGCTTCCAGGTCTTTGCTATTGCAAACTGTGCCACAGTGAACATACATGTGCATATGTCTTTATAACAGAATGGTTTATGATCCTCAGGGTATATACCAGTAATGAGATTGCTGGGTCAAATGGAATTTCTATTTCTAGATCCTTGAGGAATCACCACACTGTTTTTAATGTCACAAATATTCTTGTTCATGATTTTGCATTACTTTTAGTATATGGTTGTATTTCATGTAGTTTTGTAATAATTGTTAAAATACACATAAATGCTTATGTAACACTATGTGTCAAGTACTAATGTAAAAATGGTTCTTCCATTATTTCATCTAATCTTTACAACAAGGCTTTTAGGAAGACAGAATATTTAGCTCACGTTCATGAGAAATCTAAGAACCAGAGAACAAATTAACTTGCCAAAGATCGTAAAGCCAGAAAAAAACAGAGACAGGATTTGATCCATCATTCTGGTTCTAAAGTTAATGCTCTGAGCCACCACATTCTGTTTCCCTACTGTATGCTAAACACTGTAGAATCTACTTCTTTAAATTTATCTTAAATGAGGTAGAATGCAGAGAAGTAAATGAGTAAGCTGAGATTACCAGGTGTCTGTCACTTGGTGCATTGAAACACCTGGCCATCTGCATTCCATCTGCATGCTCGTTAGTCAAGCCACTGAACAAAAAAATACTTTCCAATTGAATTCTCTCAGCTTTGTAATAGCTTTCATCTTTAACTTGGTTTTAGCTCTTCTGCAGAGGAAAGCCTTAACTTTAATTTCTGGGTCTTGGTATTGCTGTATCAGAATTTTCGTCTACCTGTATGATGAATTTCATCTTCGTACCCATAACTTCCTTGGTGTGAACACATGTATGTTGATTGATTGAGATCATATTGGCCCCAATATTCTATGCCACAAGTTAATAAACTTAGTTTACATCAATATTTGTAAAAAAAATTAACTATTTATGCTTAATAACTTTAGTTAATATGAACATCTGTCAATTTTACAGTGGAGATTTTTCTGTTTCCAACAAACTAAAATCAGAAAGAAAAATTTCTCTACTTTCTTAAGCTGTTGCTTAACCAACATCTTTGCCAAATAAATTTGACTCTCATCTAGAGTTTGTTTTGTTTTCTCTTTCATTTCTATTCATTACAAAAGTTAAATTACAGCCACAAAGCTCTAGGGATTTTGCTAGGCATTGATAACATGGAACTGAAAAGAATCTATCCCTACTGAGGAGCAGAGAAGATATTTCTAATAAAAGGCAGTGAAATGCATAGATGCCTAGAAGTTACTGAGTGTCTATAGAACAGGCATTTGAAACTACTATTCATTCTATACATGAATGAATAATTTACATATACATAGATGGCTATGGACACATACAGGAAAATAACTTGAATTCTTTTTTTGAAGGACCAAATAGGAATTAATAGAACTTGTGGCATTTGGCGGAACAGTCCAAACAGTTTACAATTAAGGCTGTCAACCCAAAGCCATGATTCCCAACTTTTATCAATACATTCTATAAGAAATTATAAAAGCTGTCTCTACCAGATTTTCAGTATCCTTGATTTATTTTTAATTGTGGGAAAATACACATAAAATCTACCATTTTAATAATTTTGGTGGCATTAAGAAAATTTATAATGCTTTTTAATGATTACCAATATATACTTCTAGAACATTTTCATCAACTCAAATTATTATCTCCTCATTAAACAATAAAATTTTCCCCCTCCCAGTCCCTGGTAAAATCTCTTCTACTTTATTCTACTATCTGTTGCTATGAGTTTGTTTGCTATAGTTTCTAAATATATATAGCATCACAGCAGTATTTGTTATTTTGTGTCTGGCTTATTTTACTTAGCCTGTCATTTCCTTTTTTTTTGAGATGGTGTTTCACTCTTGTTACCCAGGCTGGAGTGTAATGGCGTGATCTCGGCTCACAGCAACCTCTGCCTCCTGGGTTCAAGTAATTCTCCTGCCTCAGCCTCCCAAGTATCTGGGACTACAGGCATGAGCCACCATGCTCAGCTAATTTTTGTATTTTTAGTAGAGATAGGGTTTCACCATGTTGACTAGGATGGTCTTGATCTCTTGACCTCATGATCCACCCGCCTCAGCCTCCCAAAGTGCTGGGATTACAGGCGTGAGCCACCACGCCCGGCCTAGCCTGTCATTTTCAAGATCTATTCATATTGTAGCCTGTATCAAAATCACATCCACTTTTCAGGGTTTAATAACATTTGATGATATGTACATATATATCACATTTGTTTATCCATTTATCTGTTAAAGGGGACTTTGTTATTTTCATTTTTTTGGTTATTATGATTAAGGCTGCTATAAGCATTAGTGTATAATTATCTGTTTGAGTTCCTTTTTCAATTCTTTGGAGTATATACCTAGGAGTAGAACTGCTAAGTAGCATAAATCTATGTTCAACTATTTTAGAAACTGTCAAAACTGTTTCCCACAGCAGCTATATCATTTTGCATTCCTGATCAGCAATGCGTGGGGGTCCCAATTCGTTCACATCCTTTCCAACACTTGTTATTAATTAATTAATTAAAATTAAATAATTTATGATTTAAAGACCAGTCTAATTAGTATGGAGTGGTACTTGTTTGTAGCTTTGATTTATATTTCCCTAATGACTAATAATGTTTAGCATCTTCACATGTGCTTATTGGCCATTGGTATATCTTCTTTGGAGAAATGTCTACTCAAGTCCTTATTTCAGTTTTGAATTGGTCTGGTATCTTTTATTGCTGAGTTGTAAGAGTTTTTTCGACATCCTAGCTATTCATTTATTATGAGAAAAATCATTCGAAAATATTTTCTCATGGGGTCTTTCTTTGTTCTGAGCCCCACCCCCGTCTCTGTACAGAAGAGCTGTCTTCCTCTTTTCTTCTTTCTTTCTTCTTTCTTGCCTGTTAACTTTTGGTGCCTTAAAACCAAAAGAAAGAAAAAGAAAATATTTTCTCTCATTGTGTGGATGGTCTTTTCATTCTCTTGATATTGTCCTTTAATGCACATATTATCAAAAATGTTTTCATAAAGTTAAAATTGTCTATTTTATCTTTAAGTTTTGGTTCCATACTTAGGAATTTATTATCTAATACAAGGTCATGGAGATTTTTCACTTATGTTTTTTTTCTAAAACCTTTAGCTCTTAAATTTAGATCTTTTTATAATTTTGAGTTAAGTTTTGTATATAGTGAAACATAAGGGTCTGTTCTAGTCAGTTCTCACACTGCTCTGAAAATATACCTGGGACTGGGTGATTTGTAAAGAAAATAGGTTTAATTGGGTCACAGTTCTGCAGGCTATAGAGAAAACATTGCAGCATCTGCTCAACTTCTGGTGAGGCCTCAGAAATTTTAAAATAATAGTAGAAGGTGAAGGGGAAGCCAGCACTTCACATGGCCAGAGCAGGAGAAAAAAAGAGTGGAGGTGGGTTGCCACAGGCTTTTAAAGAACCACATCTCACAAGAACTCACTCATTATCACGAGAACAGCATAAAGAGGGCTATATACCCTGATGATTCAATCACCTTCCACTAGGCCCCACTTCCAATGTTGGGGATGACAATTCAACATGAGATTTGAGAAGGGACACAGATTTAAACCATCTCAAGGCCTAACTTCATTCATTTCCATGTGAATATCCAGTTTCCTCAGAAACATTTGTTGAAAAGAATGAACTGTCCCTGTTAAATGGTCTTCCTACCTTGTTGAAACCCAGCCATATATGTACAGATTATTACTAAGCCATCCACTGTTTTCAGTGGTCTATATGTGTACTTTATGCCAGTATCACACTGTTTCGATTACTATAGCTTTATGTTAATTTGGGGATCAGGAAGTTTGAGTCCGACAAATTTGCTATTTTTACTTCAAAATTGTTTTAGCTACTCACAGTTTCTGGGGATTTCATATGAATTTTAAGATTTTTTTTTTGAAATTTCTGTAAGAAACACCTTTGGGTTTTTCAATGGGATTGAATCTGCAATATTACATCTTCCAATCCATGATCATGGGTGTCTTCCCATCACTTCAGGTCTTCTTTAAATTCTTTCAGCAATCTTTTGTAGTTTTCAGTTTATAAGTCTTTCTCCTCCTTGGTTAAGTTTATTCCTAAGCATTTAATTATTTTTTGTTATTATTTTATTTTATATTTTTAATTTTTGTTTTATGTTCTGGGGTACATGTGCAGGTTTGTTATATAGGCAAATTGCATATCACAGAGGGGTTAGCATATAGATTATTTCATCACCCAGGTAATAAACATAGTACTTGATAAGTAGTTTTTTGATCCTCTGCCTCCTCCCACCCTTCACTCTTAAGTAGCCTCTGGTGCCTGTGGTTCACTTCTTGGTGTCCGTGTGTTCTCAATGTTTATTTATTTATTTATTTATTTATATTTTATTTTATTTTTCTGAGGTAGGATCTTGCCTGTCACCCAGGCTGGAGTAATGTGGTGCAATCTCAGCTCACTGCAACCTTCACCTCCCAGGTTTAAGTGATTCTCCTTCCTCAGCCTCCCGAGTAGCTGGGACTACAGATATGCACCACTACGCCTGGCTAATTTTTGTATGTTTTTAGGAAAGAGGGGGTTTTGCATGTTGGCCAGGCTGGTCTCAAACTTCTGATCACTTGATCAGCCTTCCTTGGCCTTGCGAAGTGCTGGGATTACAGGCATGAGTCACATCACCCAGCCCATTTGTTCTCAATGTTTGATCCCGCTTATAAGTGAGAATAAGATATTGGGTTTTCTGTTCCTGGGTAGTTCACTTAGAATTGTGGCCTCCAGCTGCATTCATAAGGCTGCAAAGGACATCATACTCTTTTTCTTGGATGTGTAGTAGTCCAGGTGCATGTGTACCACATATACATTTTCTTTCTTTTTTTTTTTTTTTTTTTTTTATAAAGATTATAACATTCACCCAGGCTGGAGTGCAGTGACGTAATCTCAGCACACTGCAACCTGTGCCTCCTGGGTTCAAATGATTCTTCTACTTCACCTTCCTAAGTAGCTGGGATTACAGGCATGCACCACTACTCTCGGCTAATTTTTTTTTTTTTTAAGTAGGGATGGGGTTTCACTATGTTGGCCAGGCTGGACTCGAGCTCCTGACCTCAGGTAATCCACCTGCCTCAGCTTCCCAAAGTGCAGGGATTACAGGGATGAGCCACCACACCTGGCCTACATTTTCTATATAACATTTTCTTTATCCAGTCTACAATTGATGGGCATTTAGGTTAACTCCCTAAACTGTCTGCTATTATGAATAGTGCTATGATAAACATATGCATATGTGTCTCTTTATGCTGGGACAAGTTATATTTCTTTGAGTATATACCCAATAATAATATTGCTCAGTCAAGTGGCAATTCTAGGTTCTTTGAGAAACCTTCAAACTACTTTCATGGAGGCTGAACTAATTTACATTTCCACCAGTAGTACATACGTATTCCCTTTTCTCTACAATTTCAATGGCATCTGTTATTTTAATAGCCATTTTGATTAGTATAAGATAGTATCTCACTGTGGTTTTGATATGCATTTCTCTAATGATTAGTGATACTGAGCATTTTTTGATAAGCTTCTTGGATGCATGTATATATTCTTTTGAAGTGTCTATTCATGTTGTTTGCCCACTTTTTAATTGGGTTGTTTAATTTTTGCTTGTTAATTTGTTTAAGTTTTTTTAATAGATATTTGATATTAGATATCTGTCATATGTATAGTTTGCAAATATTTACTCCCATTCTGTAGGTTGTCTGTTTACTCTGATAATAGTTTCTATTGCTGTACAGAAGCTCTTTCATTTAATTAGGTCCCATTTGTAAATTTAATGTTCGTTGCAATTGCTTTTGGCATCTTTATGGCCTAGGTCCATAAGAGATTTTTGTAAGTTGTCTGACAGTTTTTTATAGTGTTAAGTTTTATATTTAATTACTTAATACATCTTGAATTGATTTTGTAAAAAGCATAAGGAAGGTGTCCAGTTTCAATCTTCTGCATATGGCTAGCCAGTTATCCCAGGTTAATTTATTGAATAGAAAGGCCTTTTCCCATTTCCTATTATGGTCAACTTTATTGATGGTCAGATGTTTGTAAGCATGTGGCTTTATTTCTGAGATTTATATTCTGTTCTATTCGTGTATGTGTCTGATTGTGTACCAGTGCCATACTATTTTGGTTACTGCAGCCTTGCAGTATAATTTGAAATCAGGTAACATGATGCCTCCAGATGTGCTCCTTTTTCTTAGAATGACCTTGGCTACTTGGGCTCTTATTTTGGTTCCACATGAATTATAGAATAGATTTTTTTTCTAATTTTGTAAAGAATCTCATTGTAGTTTTATGTGAATAGCATTGATTCTATAAATGACTTTGGCAGTATGGCCATTTTAACAATATTGATTTTTCCTATCTATGAGCATGGAATGTTTCCCTATTTTTTGGGTGTCATCTCCGATTTCTTTGAGCAGAGCTTTGTAATTCTCATTGTAGAGATCCTTTACCTCTTTGGTTAGCTGTACTGTTAGGTATGTTATTCTTTTTGTGGCTATTGTGAATGGGATTTTGTTTTATATTTGTCTCTCAGGTTGAATGTAGTTGGTGTATAGGAATGCTAATGATTTTCATACATTGATTTTGTATCCTGAAATTCAGCTGAAATTGTCTATTAGATGAAGGAGATTTGGGGCAGAGACTATGGGATTTTTAAATATTAAATCATATTGTCTGCAAACAGAAACAATTGGACTTCCTCTTTTTTTATTTGGATGATTTGTTTCTCTTGACTTATTACTCTGGCTAGGATTTCCAGTCTATGGTAAATAGGAGTGGTGAGAAAGGGGACCCTTGTCTTGTGCCAGTTTTCAAGAAGAGTGCTTCCAACTTTTGCTCATTCTGTAAGATGTTGGCTGTGGGTTTTCCATAGATGGCTCTTACTATTTTGAGGTATATTCCTTTGATGCTTAGTTGGTTGAGGGTTTTTAATGTGCAGAGATGTTGAATTTTATCAAAAGCCTTTTTTTGCAAGACTTAAATCTAAAACCTCAAATTATGAAACTACTATAAGAAAGCATTTATTGAGATGATTATGTGGTTTTCATTTATAGTTCTGTTTATGTGATAAATCACATTTATTGATCTGCATATGTTGAACCTACCTTGCTTCCCAGATAAAGCCCACCTGATTGAGATGGATATGAGTTTGAAGAAATTTTCATGGACAATATCCTAAAAATATGATTTCTAAGTGGCTTGTTTTCTTCCCCTCTCTTTCAGGGATGCCAATAAGTCATATATTTGATCTCTACATTATATTTCCTGAAGGTTTTGTTCATCCTTTATTATTTATTTTATTTATGTCTGACTGAGGTAGTTTGGAGTACTAGTCATCGAGCTCTGAGCCTTTTTTTCAAAATGTATTCAGACATATTTACTTTTTAATTTTTTATTTTTAATTTTCATGGATTCATAGTAGGTATATATATTTTTGGTATATATGAGATGTTTTGATACAGGCATGCAATGCAAAATAATCACACAACAAAGAATGGAGTATCTATTCCCACAAGCATTCATGCTTTGTGTTACAAACAATCCAATTTTTTTTTTTTTAGTTATTTTTTAAATGTACAATTAAGATTTCTGGCTATAGTCACTTTGTTGTGTGATCAAATAGCATGTCTTATTCCTCCTTTCTCTCTCTTTTTTTTACACATTAGCCTGCTCCACCCCCCAGCTAGCCACCCACTATCCTTTCTAGTCTCTGATAACCATTCATCTACATTCTATGTCAGTGAGATTAATTGTTTTGATTTTTAAACCCCACAAATAAGTGAGAACGTGCAATGTTTGTCTTTCTGTGAGTGGTGTAGTTCACTTAATATAGTGATCTTCAGTTCTATCCATGCTGTTTCAAATGATAGAACTTCATTCTTTTTTATGGCTGAATAAAACTCTATTCTGTATATATACTACCTTTTCTTTGTCCATTCTTCTGTTGATGGACACTTAGGTTCCTTCCAAATCTTAGCTATCGTGAAAAGTGCTGCAACAAACGTGGGAGTGCAGATATATCTTCATTATACTGATATCCTTTCTTTGGGCTATATACCCAGCAGCGAGATTGGCTGGACTATATGGTAGCTCAATTTTTAGTCTGCTGAGTTACTTCCAAATTTTTCTCCGTAGTGGTAGTACTAATTTAAGCATCTTTCATAGGTGTCCTTGTCACTTGTATGCTTTCTTTTGCGAAACATCTATTCACATCTTTTGTTCATTTTTTTAATTGTATTATCAGATTTTCTCCTGTAGAGTTGTTTGAGCTCTGTATATACTCTGGTTATTAATCCTTTGTTAGATGGGTACTTTGAAAATATTTTCTCCTAACCTATGGGCTGTCTATTAGCTTTGTTGATTGTTTCCATTGCTGTGTAGAAGTTTTTTTAACTTGATGTGATCCCATTTGTTCACTTTTTCCTTGATTGCCTGTGTTTTTGGGATATTGCTCAATACATTTTTGCCCAGATGATATCCTAAGGATTGTAGAAAATCTTTAGGATCTCATCTGGCCAAAAATTTCTTGTAGTAGTTTCATAATTTGAGGTTTTAGATTTAAGTCTTCAATACATTTTGATTTGATTTCTCAATATGGGGAGATATAGGGGTCTAATTTTATTCTTTTACATATGGATATGGATATCCAGTTATCTCAGCACCATTTATTAAAGAGACTCTTTTCCCCAGTGTATGTTCTGGGTACCTTTGATAAAAATGAGTTCACTGTAGGCGTGTGGTTATTTTCTGAGTCCTCTATGCTGTTCCACTGGTCCACGTGTTTGTTTTAATACCGGTCCATGCTATTTGGGTTACTGCAGTTCCGTGATAAGATTTGAATTTAAGTAATGTGATTCCTTCAGTTTTGATCATTTTTCTTAGGATAGCTTATAATAAATATTATATTTAATAATATAATATATATTATATATGTATTATTATATATTATATAATATATATTATATGCATTATGTATTATATTATACATATTATCTAATATACAGCTAGTTTTATACTGAATTGGAAAAAACTGGGAGCCATTTATCTAAGATTTGGAACATGACAAGGATGTAGTGTACAGCTTTTATTATGTTGAGGTATCTGTTTTCCAGAACCAGTTTTTTGGCGTTTTTTATTCAACATGACATGATGTTGAATTTTAACAAACTCATTTTCAACATCAATTAAGATAATTATATGGTTTTTATCCCTCGTTCTGTTGATATGATGCATCACGTTGATTTAGATGGGTTCACCAATCCTTGCATATTAGTGATAAATTCCACTTGGTCACAGTGAATGATCTTTCTAATGCATTGTGAAATTGAGTTTCCTAGTGTTTTGTACAGAATTTTTGCATCAATGTTGTATTAGTCTGTTCTCATATTGCTGATAAAATTACCCAACTGGGTAATTTATAAAGAAAAAGAGGTAAAAGGACTCACGTTTCCATGTGACTGGAGAAGCCTTACAATCACAGCAGAAAGTGAACCATACATCTTATATGATAGCAGACAAGACAGAATAAGAGATAAGTGAAAGGAGAAACCTCTTATAAAACCATCAGATCTCATGAGACTTATTCACTACCAAGATAACAGTATGGGGGAAGCCACCCCCATGATTCAATAATTTCCCACCAGTCACTCTCAGAACACATGAGAATTATGGGAGCTAGAGTTCAAGATGAAATTTGGGTGAGGATACTGTCAAATCGTATCAAATATTCATCACAGATATTAGTCTGTGGTTTCTATTTTTGATGTGGTTTTGTCTGGGTTTGGTATCAGGGTAATACTGGGCTCATAGAAGGAGCTTGGAAGTATTCCCTCCTTTTGTATATTTTGGAACAGTTTGAATAGGATTGGCATTGGTCCTTCTTTAAATGTTTGATAGAATTCATCATTGAAGCCATTGAGTCCTGGGCTTTTCTTTATTGGGAGATTTCTTACTATGGCTTCAATCTCATTACTGTTGTTGATCTGTTCAGGTTTTGAATTTCTTCATGGTTTAATCTTGGTAGGTTGTATGTGTCTAGGAATTTGTCTATTTCTTCTACATTTTCCAACTTATTGGCATATGGTTTTCATAGTAGCCAATAGTAATCATTTGGATTTCTACTGTATCAATTGTAATGTCCACTTTTTCACATCTAATTTTATTTATTTGGATCTGCTCTCTTTTTTTTTTCTTAGATGGTTAGACTAAAGGTTTGTAAATTTTGTTCGACTTTTCATAAAACAAACTGTTTTATTCATTTTCTTATATTGCTTTTATTTCAAATTCATTTATTTCTGCTATAAATTTTATTATTTATTTTATTCTACTAGTTTTGTCTTTGGCTTGCTCTTACTTTTCTGCTTCTTTAAGATGCATTGTTAGACTGTTTATTTGAAGTTTCTCCTCATTTTTGATGTAGACATGTATAGCTATGAAGGAATGAAATTAAACTTCCCTCTTATTACTGCTTTTGCTGTATTCCATTGGTGTTGTTATGTTGAGTTTTAATTATCATTCGTTAATAAAATTTCCAATTTTCTTTTCAATTTCTTTATTGACCCACGGTGTCATTCAGGAGCATATTGTTTAATTTCCATGTATTCATATAGTTTCCAAAATTCATCTTGTTATTAATTAGTAGTTTTATTATATTATGATCAGAAAAGATGCTTGATATTAATTCACTTTTTTTGAATGCTTTTACACTTCCTTTGTAACCTTGCATGTGGTCTATCCTTGACAATCCATGTGCTGAGAAAAAAAAAGTGTATTTGGCAGCCTTTGGGTAAAATGTTCTGTAAATATCTATTATATCCATTTCATCTATAGTACTGATTAAGTCTGATTATTTATTTGTTGATGTTCTGTCTGGAAGACTGGTTCAATACTGAAAGTGTGGTGTTAAAGTCTCCAGATATTATTGTATTGGGGCCTATCTCTATCTTTAGCTCTAATAATATAGCATATATTATTAGAAACCAGCAAGCCATACACACATATATATGCCCCCAACTGGAGCATCCAGATAAGCAGAATTTATTATGAATCCAACTATAGCATCTAGATATAGAAAGCATATATATATATATATATATGTCTATACACACCATTATATACCATTGTTATGTCCTCTTCCTGCATTGACTCTTATTATTATAGAGTGACCTTCTTTGTATTTTCTTATAGTTTTCATCTTGAAATCTATTTTGTCTGATATAAGTATAGCTACCCTTGCTTTTATTTTTGTTTTCATCAGAATGGAATATCTTTTCCCATCCTTTTATTTTCAGTCTATGTGTGTCTTTATAGGTAAAGCATTTTTTTTTTTTGTAGGCAATAGATCAGTGCGTCTTTTTTTTTTAAATCCATTCAGCTACTCTATGTCTTTTGATTGGAGAGTTTAGTCCATTTACATTAGTGTTATTATTTATAAGTAAGGACTTACACCTGTCATTTTGTTATTTGTTTTCTGGTTGTTGGTGGTCTTCTTTTATTTTTTCCTTTCCTTCTTGCCTTCCTTTCATGAGGGTAATTTTCTCTGGTGACATGATTTAGTTTCTCACTTTTTATTTTGTGTATCCATTGTATGCTTTTTGACTTGATGTTACCATGAAGCTTGCAAATACTAACTTATAATCCATTATTTTAACCTGATAAGAACTAAACACTGTTTGCATGAATAAATAAGCAAAAAGAAAACTAATAAAAACTCTACACTTTAATTTTGTCCCCCCTGCTTTTTAACTTCTTATTCCTATATTTATGTCTTATTGTGTTATGTCTTGAAAAGTTGTTAAAGTTATTATTTTTTTTGGTTTATGACTTAGTCTTTGTGCTGAGGATAAGAGTAGATTATATACCACAATTGTAGTATTATAACATTCTGTTTTTCTGCCTATTTACTATTACAAATATGTTTTGTACCTTCAGATGATTACTTACTGCTCGTCACCATCCTTTTCTTTCCAATTGAAGTACTTCCTTTAGCATTTCTTGTAGAACAGATCTGGTATTGATTACATCTTTTATCTTTTGTTTGTCTTTGAAAGTCTTCATATCCCTTTCACGTTTGAAGGAAATTTTTGCCAGATATGCTATTCTAGGATAAAAGGTATTTTCTTTCACTTTAAATATATCATGACACTTTCTCCTGGACTGTAAGCTGCTGCCAGACGTATTGGAGGTCCGTACTATGTTATTTGTTTCTTTTCTCTTGCTACTTTTAGGATCCTTTATTTATCCTTGGCTTCAGGAGTTTGATTATTCCATGCTTTGCTTTTTCAGAAATTTATTAAATTCTCCATCATTCTTGATTGATATTTTTTTCTGGATACAGATTCCTAGTTTTTTCTTTCAGAATTTAAAATATGTAATCCCACTGACCCCTGGACAACATGTGAGGAATTAGTTCATATTTTTATTGACAATCTCTTATATGTGACAAGTCTTGGCTTCATTTAGCTTTCAAAAGTCTCTTTGTTTTAGAATCCTAACAATTGACTATAATGTGTCTCACTGTGTATCTTAAAATATACTTTGTTTGGAGTTAAATTGGACTTCTTGGATGTGTATAACCATATCTTCCATTAGATTTCTGAACATTTTATATATTATTTTCTCATTTTTCCCCCTTTATCTTATCCTGGGATTCTTATAATGCAAATATTGATACCCTTGATGATATCTCACAAGAACCTCGGGTCTGTTCATTTTTCTTAAGACATTTTTCTTTCCACTCATCAGATTAGATAATTTCCTTTGTCCTATCTGAAAATTTGCTGATTCTTTCTTCTGTCTACTCAACTCTGCTCTTAAACCCATCCACTGAAGTTTTCATTTCAATTATTGTAACTTTCAGTTTCCAAATTTCTGCTTGGTTTTTTTTCTATAACCAATAGATAGATAGATAGATAGATAGATAGATAGATAGATAGATAGATACTTAGATGGATATAGATAGATATAGATATTTGTATTTTTTCAGACATTGTTTTCTTGATGTTTTTTAGTTGCTTCCAATATTTTCCTTTACCTCATTGAACATTTTAAAGACAACTGATTTAACTATATTTTATGTTAATTTCCACATCTAAGCTTAGTAGGAATACTTTCCATCAAATTATTTTTTTCTTGCAATTGCTTCATATTTTCTGTCTCTCTGTATGTTTGTTGTTGTTGTTTTTGCTATTGAATCTGGATATTCTGAGTATCATTTTGTCTTAACTCTAGAAATCAAATCCTCCCAATCCTCAGGAATTGCTGATTTTCCTTGTTGAGGACTTAAGATATCTGTTTGTCTTTTCCAAATTAATTTTTTAAAGTGTATATTCATTGCTGTAGGTGGTCACTAAATTTTCTATTCTATTGTCTCTGTAGTCAGGCAGTGATGTGGTGAATATTTCTCTAAATTTTTGGCTCCAAAGATAGGAAAAAAAAATAGAAAAAAAGGCTTGTTTTTTTAATTGCCTCTCAGCTAAGACCCTGCTTTGGTTCATGATTATTACAAAAATGGCTGGCCTCTGTGCCTGTCCCTTAGTGATGAAGAGCAATGATCAGCAATTAAAAACACACAAGTGTAATTTTTGGAAGATAATCTCCTTTATGCCCGCCCTGAAACCAGCAAGCCATATCAGAGCACAGGCCATCATCCCCATGACTTCCTATAGTAGGGCTACTGAATGGAGTATGATAGTTGCTACATATAATGTGATAGTTACAAAAGTTTCTCAAAATATACAAGTGTCTTTTTCAAACTCTTGCCTGGATACTGTAAGTGTTTTATTATATTCCAGAGTCTCAGAATAGTTGCTTAGACAATTCCTGTTACCCCAATTGTTATTGTGGTGTCAAACCAATTTCTAGAGCTTCCAATTTTTCTATCGTCTTTAACTTTTGCAGAATTGGGGGTTACCAATATACTGAATAAAATTAAAATATATATATATTTATTCATTCCAAATTTTTAAAAATTCTTCTCTAGATTCCTCTGCCCATATCTTTGGCACTTATTTAACTATGCAGAAATGATATCAAGGAAAGTCAGTTACCAACCCAAACTTTTCTGGAACTAATGGCATCTGAAATAAGTAAATGAAATATAATTTGATGAACAAAAAGTTCACTTTCTTTAAAAGTGTAGAACATTCTCTAATATTCAAAATGGTGCCAATTTTATATTTATTTACTGCCTGCCTTTATGTATGACAGACAGAGAATTAGGGTATTGTGAATTCAAAAATAATTCAAAAATACATGCACCATCCATAACTTTCTGATCTATGAGGGATGAGCAGGTGAAATGATGTGCTAGAGAGAATTTTTTTTTTAAGTGGAGTCATGGTTCAGTTCTAAGTCTAACCCTAAAAAATGAAAATAAATTCTTAGTGAATTGTTAATAGCCTCAGGGTCTGTTTCTTTAACTGTTGAGTGATCTTTACATGTACAGGTTGGACTCAAGCTTTAACATTTTCTCAGTAAAATATTCTGAATTCAAGGTTTTTGTTTTGTTTTGTTTTGTTTTGAGACAGGGTCTCACTCTGTCACTCAGGTTGATCACAACTTATTGCAGCATCAACCTGCTGGGCTCAAGCAATCCTCCCACCTCAGCCTTCCTAGTAGTTGAGATTACAGGCACACACCACCATGCCCAGATAATTTTTCTATATTTTTTAAGAGACAGGGTCTCACTATGTTGCCCAGGCTTGAACTCCTGGCTTCAAGCAATTCTTCCACTTCAGCCTCCTGAAATACTGGGATTACAGGCATGAGCCACTGCATCTGGCTGAATTCAAGGTTTTTGTCTGGATATAAATTGTACTTGCTCATTGTGCTACGCTCCATCTCTCAAATCTTTTTAGAGGTCAGCATTTTCGGAACTTCTTTTCTAAAGACAGACTATCTATTTTTTCCAATTTTTATTTTTCAGGAAGAGAAAATATACATAACTTCCAGGTTGAAGAATTGCCCATTCTTTCTTTGTGTTCTGCATTACATCTTTTTAACGAATGGGCTTCTTTCCCAGACTTGGAGAGTAAATGAATCTCACTGAGATGTTATACTTTGGATTTAATTTAAAGACTTAATGCAGATAGTTGCAAGTGTGTGATAATAGTGTTAAATCAAGGAATTGAATAGTGAGAAAGAAATCACTCAGTCAGCTGCTTATATCATCTTTGCAGTGAGAAACAATTTGACTGATTTTTTATTTATATTTTTGTTCATTTATGTAACTGTGTCCTTTTCTTTCAATTATTTGAATAAGCCAGGTGTTTTAGTGTACTTTAGACATAGTCAATCATTTGTGGGATTGTTTTAATGGCTAATTTAAATGAAGAAAAATATACAGAGAAAATGGCCAGAGATAACAGGATGAAAATCATCCAACATAAAATATTCAAACTGTACTCTAAAAAATACTACGTGAGCAACGTGTTAAACTTGAATGATTTATTAATTTTATCAGAAAACACTTATTTTCTACCATGTCTCAAAACCTATAATGGCCACTGAGAATATGAAAATATATAATGGAATTCTGTTCCTAGTTCGGTTAAATTTGAAAGTGAAGGGTATTTGTCAGCATTTGAGTACCTGCTGTCTTTGCGCAATAAATATTTATTGTGCCGTGTGTGATGCTGGATGCATAAGATAAACACAATATAAGGGAACAGCAGATTTTCTCATTATGGAGTTTATAGCCTAGGTAGAAGAGACTGATAAAACAAGGCCTTGTAATAAATTATGATGATTGTCATGAAAAATCTGTAGTACCATGTGATCATTACCTGGCATTAAAAAAAGAGAGTGAACATCTGAAAATTAGGAGGGATATCCCTGGGAAACAGACATTCAAGCCCACCCTAAAAATAACTCACTGAAAAGGAGAAGCAAAAGTCAATAGATGGATATTACTGAGAGAGATACCAGGAAGTAAGTAGAGAAACATTCAGCATTTTCTATTTCACTAAAATAAGCCCTTCAGTATCAACCTTTCTGATATCTCAATATTAAAATTAATATAGAAATCAATCTACATGCCCACGAATTGATGAGTAAATGTAATATATATAAACTGTGAAATATTATTCAGCCATAAAAGGAATAAAATTCTGTCATTTGAAACAACATGGATAAATCTAGGCACAGAAAGACAAATATTGCATGTTCTGACTCAGATGTGTGGGCTAAAAAAGTTCATCTCACGAAGATAGAGAGGAGAATGGTAGTTACCAGAGGCTGGGTGGGGTGGGGGTGTAAAGAGGGGTTGGTTAATAAGTACAAAAATATAATTTGATAGAATAAACAATTTCTGGTGTTCAATTGCAGGTTGAATGAGTATCATTATCAATAATTTATTCTATTTTTCAAAATAGCTAGTAGAGGAGACCTGGAATGTTCTCAACATAAAAAGTAAATGTTTGAGGTGATGGATATCCTAAATACCTTCATTTGATTATTCCACATTATATGCATGTTTAAAAAGGTCACATGTACCCCATAAATGTGTACAATGATTGTTTATCCAAAAATTCACATAGAATTAATAATGTATTAGGGACTGAGCTAAATTTGAGTTACTCTGATAAATCTTCAAGAAAAAATAATGAAAGAAGGTTCTTCTTTCCAAAGAAGGATCTAAGAGCTCTTTTGAACAATATCCTAAGAAACAAGGTGCAAATGCATTTAATTAAATTGTCAGCTCCATGAATACGGCGTTTCTTTCCTTAGCTAATGCACAGTTTTCATTTCAGTTTTGAAAGAAACAAGTACAACACCAAGGTATTTGAGAGAATAAATGTTAAGGCTTTATGCGATAATCAAAGTGATGCTAATCAAAGGGGGTGAGGAGGCTTTTTAGCCAAGCAGTCGGTTGTCCATTGTCTTGTTTTTCACATGAACTCTCTAGTTGTCTTACAAGTTTGGGTTTGATAACAACTAACCATATATTCTTGCAACCAGATGTCATTCTTGGTCAAAGTGCCTAACACTTGATAAGAGCCGAATAAATATCTGCAGTTTTCATAACTTTATTAAATATTATTAAATAAATTAAATATTATTAAATAGTGTTATTAATAGCATTTAATATATTATTAAATATATTATTATCATAATATGTTTCCCTAGCATTTTGATTAACAAAAGGCAAGCTCACTTTAAGACATAATCTCACTGTTCATAGTCTTTTATTCTGATCATTTCTACTCTGGGAAGTAGAAAACTTGAAGAGTATTATTCTCACCCTTACAGAGAAGAAGAACAAAACTACCTCAAATGAGTACCTTGGTTTGAAGTCATTGAGGAGCTGAAGTCACAATGCAACAAACTAAACCAAAGTCTGAGAACGGGTACCTACAGAAAGAGAAGTAAGAGAAAGCACTCCTTTGAATTATACAACCAGATGACATTAGAAAGCAATGAGCAAAATAGTTGACAAATTGCTGAAGACCAGGTGTAATATTTCAGGATGGTATGAAACCCCAGAGTGCCATAGAACTGGCTGAACATGCACCCTCTTGAAGACACTTTCTTAATTAACTCCACCAGGTCATCCTAGAAATATCAAAAATAAGCTCACAGGATTGTCTATTGCAATGCAGATCTAGGGAGGGGAATATTTCTGAGGCACTGGTCAGAAACTCTGCTTGGATTATTCCCCTCTTCTCCACTCTGGAAGAAAAGTCTGATTCTGGGTGGAGAAGTAAGGGAAGCAGTGCTGTCCCTAAAACATTAATAAAACTACCAGAGGTGGGGGACTGGAAGAGACAAAATAAATAAATAAATAAAATTGGCATTGGGCAAAAGAGCATGATTGCACACTGAGACTACAATTTTAGGTAGAGAAAGGGGATGAGATTAAAAGAAAAAAAAAGCCACATTCAGGTGATTCAGGAAAATAATGTATAATTTACACAAAGGTTCAAGCAGAATAATAGACTGCAACCTCACCTTAACCTGTATGAGCTAATGAGCATGAATTATAAAGTAATAGCAGAATGCAGTTGGTAGAATAATAGGAGATACGCTTTGTGAGACACAATGTAAAGGAAATATCTAAAACTTAGAAACAAACATATTGTTATGGAAAAACAACTTCCATGCTACATACAGCAATTCATTTACAGCAATTTGAAGTTTCTTGTGCACTGAGGATAACCATAGAAACAACAAATCTCAAAATCAGCCTAACTCCTGGTAAAATTGGCTCAATTTAAACTCAAATATCCTCAATGAAGACCTAGCAGAAAGAAATGTGTGTCTAATTTCAGGTATAAAAAGTATTACCTAGTGTCTAGTGTACTATAAAAATGTTTAGCATAGGCCAGGTGCAGTGGCTCACACCTGTAATGCCAACACTTTGGGAGGCTGAGGCAGGCAGATTGCTTGAGGTCAGGAGTTCAAGACCTGCCTGTCTAGCATGGTGAAACATCTCTACCAAAAAATACAAAATATTAGCCAGACGTTGTGGCACATGCCTGTAATCCCAGCTACTCCAGAGGCTGAGGCAGGAGAATCGCTGGAACCCAGGAGGCAGAGGTTGCAGTGAGCCGAGATCATGCCACTGCACTCCAGACTGGGTGACAGAGCAAGACTCTGTCTCAAAAAAAAAAAATGTTTAGCATATAACAAAAAATTAGTTACAAGGCATGTTAAACACAGGCAAACCCCCATGAAGTTATGATTCGAGCCATACTCCAATATTAAATGGATTTTAGACTATCTAATAAGAATGTTAAAAAAAGACTGATGATATGCTAAAGACTCTAATAGAAAACAGATCAGATGGATAGTTTCAGCAGAGAAATGGAAACTGTGAAAGCGAATCACTGGAACTGCTAAAAAGTTTTAAAAAACAGTATTAAAGATGAGGAATATTTTCAAGTAGCTCATCAGTATATTCAACACAGCTGAAGAAAGAATCTGCAAATGTGAGGAAAAGTCAATAGAAATCAACCTAACTTGAACACACAAAAAATAAAAGAGTACAACAGCAACAACAAAATCATGACTGAGCATGCAACAACTGTGAAACAATATCAAGTACTCTAACATGTGAAACTGGACTGCTTGTAGAGAAAGAGAGCAAACAAGAAATTTTCCAAAATACAGCTGACACCAAATCACTGATACAAAAAGGTCAGAAAAAGGGAAGCAGGATAAATATAAAACAAACAAACAAAATAAAATTTAAACACACACATCTAAGGGTATGATATTCAAACTGTTAAAAACAAAACAAAACAGAAAGAAAATCTTGATGCCTCTCAGAGAAAAAAAGAAACATTTAAGAAGTAACAAAGATAAGCACTGCAGAATCCTTGTCAGATGCCATAAAAGATAATTAAGAGGTCATATTATTAAATGAAATTAACTATAAGCCCAAACATTGTCAACTCTGATTTCAAAACTCAGAAAAAATATATAAAAAGTATTTTTATCAGAAACACAAAATGTAAGAAAATTAATTGCAGTAAACCTAAATGAAAAGTTAAAATAAATTATTCAGCTGGGAGGAGGGTTGGAAAATGCCTGACCAGATTAACGTAATGTGAGCCTCCTCTACAAAGGACAGCCTTAATAGTAAACAGATATTCACAATGCAAGCACATTATGTTGGAGAAAATGCCTGGATTTATCAGAGAATAGACAAGACGTGCCAGAAGTAAAAATATGGGCTCCAGGCAGTTTGCCCAGCCACAAACCAACTGAGAGTGAGAGAGGCTGGACATGGAGAACTAGTAAGAAATCCCCAGAGCTCTGAAACAGGCTTTAGCAATCTTGGCTATGAGGGAAACATTCAGCCTACTAGGACTTTATGCCTGGCATATGGAGTGACCTAAAGTTTTCACAGAGATGTTGTTACAGAAAGAGAAGGCATACTGAATCCCACAGGCATCCACGCCTGGAGCAGCTTCAGCTGGGAACCATTTTGAAAGCCCCGATACCAGGACTAGAGACATCGCTGCAGGCACTACACTGCTGCAAGGAGAGAGAGGGAGATGGGATGTGCTCATACACCCCCAGGAGAGTATTTGCTGCCCTGCTACAAGCCATTGGGACTGAAACATGATTAGACAGCATCCCCCATAGCATCTTGCCCTGGCTGCTTCCCCGGATACTGTCCCACCTTCTCTGGTCCTAGACCAAGTTCCAGTTTGAGAATTTAACATGCGGCTGCACCCCCCACCACTCAGTCTGAGTTTAGGCTGACATGCTGAAGCTGCTGCCCAGCCTCGGAGGGAGAGCAATCAAGACATCCTATGAAGGTCTAGCATCCTTAAACAGGCTGCCGTGAGACAGAGACATGAGTGGACTGTATTTCCCACAGCTTCTTGTTCATGTTGTTTGCCTGGGTGATGCTCCATCCTCTCTGGTCCCCACCAAGGTGGCACTTTGAGACTTAAACACTGCATTCCACCCTTGGCCTGAGCTTGAATTGACATGGCAATAGCTGCTGCTCAGGCCAAAAGGCACAGAGACATGAGGCCATCTTACACATGTATAGGACAATACCCACGGCACTGGTATGACTGAAAAGTGATGAGACTCCACTGCCCACAGCTTCTTGCCAATGGTACTTGTCTAGGTAGTGCCCCACCCTCCCTGATTCCAGAGTTAACATATGATTTTGAGAGACTAATGCAGAGCTGCAATCCATGCTTGGCCTGAATTTAGGCTGGCAAGGCTGAAGCCACTGAGAAGCCAATGCAGGACAGGGAAGCCAGGCTCTTCTATGCATACCTAGGACAATACTCAATGCCCTGCTATGGGATGTTGTGAGATAGAGTTGCATGTGGATTGCACTTCCCACAGTTTCTTGCCCATTCCCATCCTCTTTGGTCACAAACTAAAGCTGGCACCACTTTAAAAGCTTAGAGATATTGCATCAGCAGCCACAGCAGGCATTTTAGTCTTAGGCCAGGGATTGGAGCACTTGCTCTGGAATGAAGAAAGGTCTCACAACCAGAATTAAGCAGTGAGTGGAGAGTATTCCCACAGTAGGTGCTGGAATTAGGCCCTCTTTAATCTCAGGGCTGGAGTGGAAGGAGAGTAACTAAAGCTAAGATTTCTCCTGGCCAGTGAAACTTGCAGCTAGGGACAGCTTTGTAACCTGGAACCATCCTGATCCCTTGGTAAGATGGAGTATAATATCCCACAAGCTTTGAGGAGTGGAAGAAGGAATCCATTCCCTTGGAGATCTAATGCTCTGCACAGTCCACCCCTAAGGGAAGGTGAGTGCAGGTCATCATAGACCCCCCTTGTGTCAAGGGAAATGTGAATGTGTCACCATTACAGAAGGCAGCACCATTAAAGTCTAGAAAAGGACATGGAGAAAGGTCACTTTTTGCTTCCTGAGCCCCTCCTCAGTGCACTCTTTCTGACTCAGCCATGGCTCTTCCCATTGGCTCTTCAGGGAACACGGGCTGAAAGACACTGCTTTTCAGGCTTCTCCAGTGGCTTAACTTCATGAAAGGCAAATGTGTCAGGGGGAGGGCTCTTTTCACACATCTCCATTGGTTCTGCCCCCTCGCTACTGACTAGCTATTACTCCTAAGTGCCATCTATGAGACTTCATCCTGAATGACACCACCAAACAAAATTATGTTGCTACAACAAGCAACATCTAAGAAAGCCACTGCACAAAACTATCTAAAACCAAGGAACCTGTACAGAGCCTTGGCACCCTGAAAGCACAGAGAAACGGAGATAATTGATCATACACAATACACATCACAGCATACTCTCAAGAGAAAAAAGAAAAATAATCAAGAAGTCCCATCTAAACGGTAGCAAATTTAAAAAGTAGAGTGCAAGAACTCTCACACAAATAGCCAGAGTGTCTACTCACCTCCAGTGGCTCCCACTAGCTCCCAAGCAAAGTATTCTAAGCAGAATAAAATGTCTGAA
This sequence comes from Cacajao melanocephalus, assembly GCA_963573385.1. NCBI lineage: Eukaryota > Metazoa > Chordata > Mammalia > Primates > Pitheciidae > Cacajao > Cacajao melanocephalus. Next base: position 46,183 of record CAUYLG010007647.1, read on the forward strand.
ATGACAGATATAGAATTCAGTCTATGAATGGCAAAGAAACTCAATGAGATGCAAAAGAAAGTTGAAATCCAACAAAAAGAAGCCAAAAAAATGAATCCAAGATTTAAAAAATGACATAGCTATATTAAGAAAGAACCAAAAAGATGTTCTAGAAATGAAAAATTCATTGCAGGAATTTCATAATACAGTTGGAAGCTTGAATAACAAACAGGATCAAACAGAAGAAAAAATTTCAGAGCTCAAAGATTAGTCCTTCAAGTTGACTGCATTAGACAAAAATAAAGCAAAACGAATTTTAAGAAGTGAACAAAGCCTTCTAGAAATATGATATTATGTAAAACAATCAAATCTATGTCTTACTGGCATTCCTGTGAGAGAAAAATAGAAAATCAGCAACTTGGAAACCATATTTAAGGATATCACTCAGGAAAAATTATTAATCTTGCTAAAGAGGTAAACATACAAATACAAGAAATTCAGAGATCTCCTATGAGATAACATACAAGATGACCATCCCAAAGGCACAGAGTCATTAAATGACTATCCAAGGTCAATACAAAAACAACAAAACAAAGCAAAATGAAACAAAACAAAGTTTAAACATAGCTAGAAAAAAAAGGATTATATTACCCATAAAGAGAAGCCCACCAACCTAATAGCAGAATTCTCAGAAGAAACCTTAAAAGCCAGAAAAGATTATAGGCCCATTTTTAGCATTCTTAAACAAAAATATGCCAGCCAAAAATTTTATATACTTCTGAATTAAAATGTCATAAATGATAAAGAAAGTATTTCCCAGACAAGCAATTGCTAAGGGAAATTGTTACCACCAGACCAGCCTTACAGGAGATGCTTAAGGGAGTTCTAAATGTGGAAATGAAAATTAAATGCTTGATTACACAAAACTACACACAAGTATACCCCACCAACTCTATAATGCAACCACGGAATCCAGACTACAAAGCAACTAGCAACACTATGATAGTAATAAAACCTCACATATCAATATTAGCCTTAAACATAAATAGCCTAAACACTCCATTTCAAAGATATAGCGTGTAAAATTAGATAAAAATCAGGACCTATGCTTTTTCTGTCTTCAAGAGACTCATCTCATATTCTGACACCATAAGCTCAAAATAAAGAGATACAGAAAATTCTGTCATGCCAATGGAAAACAAGAAAAAGCAAGGTCACTAAACAGACTTTAAATCAACACCAGTAAGAAAGGACAAAGAAGAACATTAGGTAATGATAAAAGATTCAATTTGATAAGAAGACCTAACTGTCCTAAATATGTACACATCCAACATTATAGCACTCAGATTTATAAAACAATTAATTCTAGACCTAAGAAAAGAGTTTTATATATATACAGTAATAGCGGGGGACTTCAGCACCCCACTGATAGCATTAGACAGGTGATCAAAGCAGAAAACTCACAAATTCTAGACTTAAATTCTACACTTCACCGATTGGACCTACATCTACAGAATACTCCACCCAATTGTAAGGCCGGTTGCCTCACCAGGGAGCCAGGCACGCCCACCCCTCCTCGTCTTGCACTCCACTCCCCCCTCTGCACTCAACCCCTGGCTCTGCGTACGGCATATGTCCCCGAGCACATGTTCCCCTGGGGGAATCCGGCGGTTGTGATCTCAGCCTGTACTGAAAAGCCAGCCCGACCACCTACCCGCCAATTACAGCCCGCGCCGTCTCCATCCTGTGTCCCTGCAAACCCGCCCAACCTCCTGCCCGCCGATTACGAACTGCCCCGTCGTCCTCATTCCTTGCTCTCCCAAAGTATATAAACCCGCGCCTCAGGAAGTCAAGCACGACATCTCTGGCCCTTCTTTTCCCCGGGACCACAGAACCTGCCCGGGAGCTGAATAAACTGGAATTTAATTTTTCTCGTGCTGGCCTCAGTTTCCTCATTTTAAACTCGGCAATAACCTTGCACCAATGACTGCAGAATATACATTCTACTCATTTAAATTCTACAGTTGACCAATTGGACCTACATCTATAGAATACTCCACTCAACAACCACAGAATATACATTCTTCTCAATTGCACACAGAATTTACTGTAAGATTGACTCAGTCATAAAGCAAATTTCCACAAATTCAAAAAGAATTGAAATTATACCAAGCATCTTCTCAGGCAACAAAAGATAAAAATATAAATGAATACCAAGGAGAAGTCTCAAAACACAAATACATAGAAACTAAACAATTTGCCCCTCCTAAATGGCTTTTGAATCAAAAACAAAATTAAGGAAGAAACTGAAAAATCCTTTGCAACAAATATAAATAGGGACAAAACATACCAAAATGTCTGGGATGTGGCAAAAACTAATAAGAGAAATGATTGTAGTGCTGAATATGTCTATTCTCATGTCATAGACAGACAAAATCTTTTGATAAAATTCAATACCCTTTCAAGATAAAAACTCTCAATAAACTAGGAATCAAATGAACGTATATAAAAATAATCAGAGCCACCTATGAAAAATTCACAGCCAAACATCATACTGTACAGCTAAAAGCTGGAACCGTTCTCTTTGAGAACTCGAACAAGACAGAAATGTCTGCTGTCACTGCTCCTATTTAACATAGTACTGAAAGTCCTAGCCAGAGCAATCAGACAGGAGAAAGAAAAGGCATCTAAATAAGAAAAGAAAAGAGGACGTCTAATCATCTCTCTTTGCTGACCTTATGATTCTATACATAGAAAACCCTAAAGATTCTACCAAATTTTTCCTAGGCCTGATAAATGACTTCAGCAAATTCTCAGGATACAAAATCAATATACAACAATCAACAGGGGCACTACAAGGTTGGAGGCATCACATTAGCCTACCTCAAACTATCTTACAAGGTTATAGTAGCCAATAAGGCATGGTACAGGTGAAAGCAAGCAAAAAAGAAAGAAAGAAAGGAAAGAAAGAAAGGAAGGAAGGAAGGAAGGAAGGAAGGAGGGAGAGAGGAAAGAAGAAAAAAAAAGAAAGAGAAAGAAAGAAAAAAAAAGAAAGAAAGAAAGAGAAAGAAAGGAAGGAAAAGAAAGAGAGAAAGAAGGAGAGAAAGGGAGAAAGAGAGAAAGAGAGAAAGAAAGAGAGAGACACATGGATCAATGAAACAAAATAGGGACCCTAAAATAAAGCTGCAAAGCTACAACCAACTGATCTTCAACAAAGTTGACAAAAATGAAAAAGGAAGAAAGAATACCCTAATCAATAAATCGTGGTGAGAAAACAGATATACACATGCAAAAGAACAAAACTGGGTGGGCGCCCCTCACCATATAAAAAATTAACTCAATGTGGATTAAATAATTTAAGATCTCAATCTATAAAAATCCTAAACTAAATCCTAAGAAATACCCTGTATACATTGGCCTAGGCAAATAATTTATGACTAAGTTCACAAATGCAAATCCAACAAAAACAAAAATTGACAAGTGGGACCTAATTAAACTAAAGAGCGTCTGCATGGCAAAAGAAGCTATCAACAGAGTAAACACACAAGCTTCACAATGAGAAAAATGTTTGCAAATCATGCACCCAACCAAAGTCTAATATTCAGAATCTGTAAGGAACTTAAATCAACAAGGAAACAATAAAGAACCCCACTACAATGTGGCCAAAGAATATAATACACATTTCTCAAAAGAAGACATACAAGGAGCCAATAAACATGAAAAAATGTTCAGCATCACTAATGATCAGAGAGATGCAAATCAAAACCATAATGAGATACCATCTCACACCAGTGAGAATGGCTATTACTAAAAAGTCAGAAAATAATGGATGTTTGCAAGATTGTGAAGAAAAGAAAACACCTATACACTGCTGGTAAGAACGTAAATTACTTCAGCCCCTGTGGAAAGCAGTTTGAAAATTTCTCAAAGAACTAAAAACAGAATTATCATTCAACCCAGTAATCTTATTCATGAATATATACCCAAATAAAAACAAATTGTTTCAACAAAAAGACAACTGCACTTATGTGTTTACTGCAGCACTATTCACAATAGCAAAGAAATGGAATCAAATTAGGTGCCCATCAATGATGAATTGGATAAAGAAAATGTGGTAAATATACATCATGGAATACCATGCAGAGCTAAAAAAGAATAAAATTATGTGCTTTGCAGCATCATGGATGCAGCTGAATGACATTATACTAAATGAATTAATGTAGAAACGTAAAACCAAATACTGCATGTCCTCATTTATTAGTGGGAGCTAAACAGTGACTTTACACGGACACAGAGTTGGAAACAATAAGTCCTGGGGCTTCCAAAAGGTGGGAGGGAGGGAGGGAAGGAGGAAGAGAAGGGAAGGGACACAGGTTGAGAAACTACCTATCAGTTACTCTGTTCACTACTTGGATGACAGGATTATTAGAAGCTCAAACCTCAGTGTCATACAAAATATTCATGTCAAAAACTTGCATATGTCCCCCTTGAATGTAAACTAAAATGTCAGGTTGGGCATAATGGCTCATGCCTTGGCCAAGGCAAGCAGATTGCTTGAGCTCAGGAGTTTAAATCCAGCCCAGGTAACATATCAAGACCTCATCTCTACTAAAAATACATTAAAAAAAAAATCAGCTGGGCATGTGGCACATGCCTATAGTCTTAGCTATTTGGGTGGCTTAGATGGCAAGATCATTTGAGCCTAGGAGTTCAGCTGATTTCTTTGGAAAAATTGAGAACATATTCCTAAAATTCATATGGAAATTCAAAGGACCATGAATATTCAAAATAACCTTGAAGAACAAATTTGAAAAATTCGTATTTCCTAATTTGAAAAATTACTGCAAAACTACATTAGTAAATAGAGTGTGGTACCTTCCTAACAACAGACATGCAAATGAATGAAATCAAGTTGAAAGTTCAGAAATCAGTCTTCACATTATGTCTAGTTAATTTTCAGAAAGCCGACCGAGACAACTTGATGGTGGATACAGTAGTAGCTTCAATAAATAGTAAACTAGCCACATGAAAATAATAATGTGTACTTCTACCTTATACCATATGTGACAATTAACCCAAAGTAAATGAAAGACCTAAATATAAAAGCTCAACCTATAAAATTAAAAGAAAAAAACCAGGCATAATCATTATGACCCTGAACTAAGTAATGGTTTCATAAACATGAGACCAAAAGCACAAGCAGCAAAAGAAATATAAATAGACAAATTGAATATCACCAAAATTAAAAACTATTGTGCTTTGATGGACCTCATCAATAAAGTGACAGCATAAGCCATATAGTGACAGAAAATATTTACAAATCATATATCTGATAAGGGACTTATATCTAAAAAATATGCACAACTGTTAAAACTCAATAATAAAAATACAATAACCCAATTGAAAAACAAGCAAAAGATTAGAAGAAACATTTTTCAGAAGAAAATCACAAATGTCCAATGAGCACATGAAAAGATGCTCCACATTGCTAGCCATTAGAAATTCTGTGGCCATCCCACAGTGATCAAATAGGCCCTCACACAAATAGGCCCTCACACAAAGTTTGATTCAGCCATCATGATTGATGATGCCACATGCACCAAAGTGGCCAGAAAAGTCTATAATGTAGTCAATGAAGCTAAGGAGAAGAGGATGACAGCCCTCACAATCTGGCTCAAAAAGTACTCTGGAGAGCAAAGAGAAGATGTTGGGTTGGAGTTTTTATGGAAGTTAGGAAGTGATGCTGAGTGAGAGTTCCCATACCTGAGCAAGGGCTTGCATGATATAAGACTTGTCCATGCCAAAAAAGAGAGTGCTCCAGCTTTTATATCAGCTTGCCTAGACACAAGGCAGAAGAAAAAAGGGATGGGATTAATGGCAGTCAAACATTAAAAATTGATTCAGACTATTTATTTCAATGTAAAGCTAAATCACAGTCAAATACCACTTCACATCCACTATAAAGCTACAGTCAAAAATTTTGGTGAGGATATGGAGAAATTAGGACCCCCATAAAAGGCTGATGGGGTGTAAGATGGCTAAACCATCCTGGAAAACAATATAGCAGTTGCTCAAACAATGAGACATTAAGTTACTGTGTGACTTAGCAATTCAACTTCTACATATATACTCAAGAGAAATGACAACTTGTGTCCACAGGAATGTTGTACACAAAAGTTCATAACAGAATTATCCATAACTAAAAAATGGAAACAACGCAAACATTCATCAACTAATAGATGAGTAAATAGAAAATAGAAAGTGATATGTTCATAGCGTAAAATATTATTAGGTGATAAACAGAAATTCAGCTCTCTTATGTATAGGAGAAGTCAGCCCTCCACTTATACAGGTTTTGGATCCATGAATCCAGTATTTTCAAACTGCATTTGGGATAAAAGAAAAAGCACATGCATGAATCTGCATAGCTCAAACCTGTATTTTTCAGAGAGCAATGTTACTTGACACATGCTACAACATGGATGGCCCTTGAAAACATTATGCCAAGTAAAATAAATCAGTCAAAATGGGCCATATATTGTGTGATCCCATTTGTATAATGTTTAAAATAGGCAAAGGCATAGGTACAGAAAGTAGATCTGTGGTTTCCTAGGGCCACAGAGGGGTCGGTGGTTAAGGACAATAGTCAGAGGGTGTGAGTTTTCTTTTCGGGGTGATAAAAATTTTCAAAAATTGAAGTGATGGTTAAACGACCCTCTTAAAAGCCATTTAATTATAATTTTAGGTGGGTGAATTGTATGCCATGTGAATTCAATATCAATAAAGCGCTTAATTTAAATACAATAATCTTCAACTTTTTTCTCACACCTAATATAAAAATTAATTCAATATGATTTCATGATTTAAATGTAAAACCTAAAGCTATAAAACTTCTAGAAGAAGACATAGGAGGAAAACTCGTGACCTTAGATTGACCAAAGAATGATTAACTATCACTCAAAAGTATAATTCATAAAACAAAATCTTGATAAACTTTAGTTCAATTAACACCTTTTGCTTAGGGAACAGAAATTCATTCCCAATGAGAATGTAAAATAGTACAGTCATATCTGAAAACATTATCTATTTTTATATGCAGTTAAACATATTCCTACCATATGACCCAGAAATTCCACTTCTGAATTTCTACTCAAGAGAAAGAAAATATTTTCTTCACATAAAAATATATATGTGAATGTTATGGCAGCTTTATTTATATTGCCCCAAACTGGAAACAACCAGATGTCTTTCAACCCATAGTGCATACACAATCTGTGGTCCATCCATACATTAAAATACTTCTATTAAAAGAAATACACCATTGATTCATGGAACAACTTGGATGGTTCTTAAATGCCTTTTAGGAAGTATAAGAAGCCAGAACTCAAAGGCTACATATTATATAATTCCATTTATATTACATCCTCTGAAAACTAGAGGAAAGAAAACCAGTCAGTGGTTTCCAGGGGCTGGAGGAAGAAGGAACTGTTCACGAAAGGAATGTCTGGATGTGTTCCATATTGAATGATATTAATGGATGCACAACTCACTCATTAGTCTAAACCCCATAAAACTTTACAAAACACGATGTAAATTTTACCATATATATACATTTTTTAAAAGAAACCAAGATGAAGGGAAGATAAGGAAAGATTAATCAAGTGTCACAGATTGGGGATAACTGAGGAGACAAGGCAAGTAAATACAGTGTGGGAACCTGAATCGGATCCTAGAACAGAAAAATTGAAAAACTGATGAACTCCAATTAAGTTCTAAACTTTAGTATGTTCTCAAAGTTAAATTCTTAGTTTAGACAATTGTCCCATGATTACGTGAGATGTTAGAATAAAAGGAAACTAGATAATGGGAATATAGAACTTGTAAATGTTCCCTAAGTCTAAAATTAACTCAAATGTTTCTCAAATAAAAAAGCATTAAAAAGCAGAGTTAAACACCAGTGTTAAACACCAGGGTTCAAATGCTTGAGCTGACTTCTTTCAATATATCTTTCCTGTATTAGCTCATACTTCTTAATTATGTGATGTCCATGTCCTAATTCTTAGAACCTGTGAAATATGTTGCCTTATGCGGGGAAAAAAAATGTACGCATAGGGACATTATCCTGGATTAGTCACATGGCCCAGTGATGTAATCACATGAGTCCTTATAAGAGGGAGGCTGGGGGGTCAACTTCGGAGATAAGAGAAGAAGCATATGGGAGCAGAGAGGAATCTAAGGTGTCCTGGCACTAACTTTGAAGATTAAGTAAGAGACGAATAGTTTCCGGAAGGAAATGGGACAAAAATTGATAGATTGCATTTTATTAAAGTTAATGGTGAAAACCGCAGTTATTTTTGTACCAATCTAATATTTCAAAACTATAACAACAAAAATGTATTTGATTGCAATTGTAATGCCACCTGGACTCAGTGAGACTTTTTTTTAGCTTGTGAATGGAAACTTCCAAATGAGATATTGTTAGATCAGGGCCAGTCAAGGTGGCTCACACCTGTAATCCCAGCACTGTGGGAGGCCGAGGAGGAGGATTGCTTGAGCCCAGGAATTAGAGGCTGCAAGGAACTATAACCATGCCACTGCACTCCCTCCTGAGCCACAGAGTGAGATTGTGATTTTTTAAAAAAAGGATTAGAACACCTCTCAGTGGACCTAGATTTCAAGTAGAGTTTGATTCTCACTAATAATTCCTGATGACTACTGTATCATAGGCATAGTAATAGTGATGACCTTCTATAGCAAGAGCATCATAGCTTTTCCCCAGTTTATAGATTACATCATTGGGAGTTAGTTACCTATTAAAGATCTCTGATTAAATTAATAAAAACATTAAATGCAAATGCATATATATTTGTGAACATGACCCATTTCATGAATGCACTGAGGGAGTGATTGCATCCAGAGAAAGTAGAAGAAGAAGAAGCTGTGTTCACTGTCCTCCATCCATTTGTCTTACAGAAATTTTTTAAGAGGTTAGAGGTTAAGCTATCAGGTGGGAGTACAGGGACGATACGGATGCTAGGTGGGCTGACCCCTAGGTCATTTTTCTTAGGTTGGATAAAGTCCGTGTGTTCAGACAGGACCTTGATGTTCTCAAATTAGAAGTTTCAATATTTGCTATTTTGTTTATGTAAATTTCTTCCATAACCACTCACCTGCCTGGGAGCCTTTTTCACTATTCTCATAGACTGTTCAAAAGTGGAAACTCATATCTGGAAGGCAGTGGCTCTTATCATATTCCCAACCTATCATTGTGTTTTTATGTAAATAAAACAGATTCAGATACTATCCTTGTTTAGGACCTCTTGTTTAGTGTATAAGGGGAAAAATAAAACTAAACATTTAATCTAAAAATGTACAATCTTCAAGACAGAGATATCTAAAGACATACCCTCTGAATATAGGTAAAATTCATATTCAGACCATTTTGACTGGATTAATTTGAAACAAGATTTGTCATGCGTGAGGATGGGTAAAGGGAGTGGAGAAGGAACAAGTTGAAATTGTTAAATATTCTTGAATATGTCAGTGCTACACAGTGCAGTGTATGTATGTTTTGGCCTCATATGGCTCCTCTAGTTAGCAGTTTGGCATTTTGAATGATGTATTTAGTTACCATCTCTCTCTTTCTCTTTCCTCATCTAATAGTAGATAAAATCTGTATCACCGGGTTGTTGTGAGGATACAATTAAGTGAGGCAAAATGCAATCGTTAATAATACAAAGGAAAATCTTATGGGTAATTTATTAGAGATGATAATAATACTTTTGCTCTTACTGTTATTTAGAATTTTGTTTAAAATATATTATCATTATCTGTTATAAATTTAGCAATTGGAAATAAGTTGGAAATTCCCCAGTGATGCTAAAAACTTGTTGATCAATTCGAGTCAAGTAAGGAAGCATTATTTTCTTGGCGGGTTATGCATTTCTAGAAGGTTAGATACTAGTCTAACCTAACCTAACTTCACAATGTTTACCTGTCAGAATGTCCAGCTAGAACCAAATTTGAGTTATAAAAATTAACTATTTTCAGAAATGCAATTTTCCTTTTTTAAAGTCATATAATAATTTGCAATAAACCAAAAAGGAGCCATTAAATAGACATGGGGAAGAATTCTTTCAGTCCTCAAACAGGACTGATTCGTGTTTAGCAGAAAACTGCTCATTAACAATAGAGGCTTTTTAGTGCTTGAAAGAGGTAAGCTAAGTAATTCATGTTGTTCTTTACAGTCTTTTAAGACAATAAATACCATTGTCAATACTTTCTATTTTTAGAGCACTTTAGAAATAACAACTCTATATTCCAATTTTGCTATTTCTCACTGGAATTTGAATAAAATAAGTCTTGTAGGACACTTTCCAATGCAATCTTAGGAAGTATTTACAATGGCCACAGCTTGGTGACATAAATTGTAACGATTATTTTTACAATAAACACTAGCATTTCTAAAAAAAAATAACTTCATAAAAAGCTATAAGCCTCACAGTTCTATTCTGAGTATATATTAAATATACTGAAGGTGAGGAAGCTGTGACTCATTTATTCAAAAGTAAGGTAGTTTATAATTGGTAAAGCCGTATCTTGAACACAAGCCCAACACTTTTCCCATTACATTTTATATTTTCGTTGAAACCAACTGAATGGTGTAATTGTCTCATCTGTATGGGTTTATGTTGAGAAACATTAAATTTGGCCTGCCCCCGTGGCTCCCTTCTGCGCTGCCTGGATGGGGTCTCCCGACCGTGCTGGTACTCTGTAGGTTTAGTTCTCTTTCTTTTTCTTTCCTTTTTTTTTTTTTTTTTGAGACAGAGTCTCATTCTGTCGCCAAGTGCCAGGCTGGAGTGCAGTGGCGCGATCTCGGCTCACTACGACCTCCTCCTCCCAGGTTCAAGCCATTCTCCTGCCTCAGCCTCCCGAGTAGCTGGGACTACAGGCGCGCGCCACCACGCCCAGATAATTTTTTGTATATTTTAGTAGAGACAGGGTTTCACCATGTTGGCCATGACGGTATCCATCTCTTGAACTCATGATCCACCCGCCTCGGCCTCCCAAAGTGCTGGGATTACAGGCGTGAGCCACGGCACCCGGCCTAGTTTTCAAGCCTCTACAAAGAGGGCAGGGGCGTTGAGTTTGTCTGTCTGTCTGGTGCATGGATCCTTCACTTGCAACACTTCACTTGCAGAGGCGGCAGGTGACCAGAGATGCGAAACCAAACCGCAGCTGGCTCATACTTATGCCTTTATTGAAGAAATATTTCCGAATATTATGAACAGAAAAAGATCCAACTTCCAGCCACTAATTTCTCATTAATAAAGAGAGTGTCAGTTCATCTGATTTATTGGGAAATCTTTCTTTACCAGAACAGAAATGTGTTCGTGTCTTGAATTTTATTTTCCACTGAATTACCTGATGGATATGTTATTCTGGATCAGCTAAAACTATAGAATCCTTTTTCAAATAAATGCTAAAAAAGTACCAGTCCTCATGGCACAATAAAGTTGAAAAGTTGAAAATAAAATGTCAGAAATCCAAAAAAATTAAAGTTCTTGTAGCAATATTAACCCACCCTATGGCACATCATGTCTATATTATGGGGGATTTACTGACTTAAGTAGCAAGCTAAAAGCAACTTCTGTGAAAAGGAAAATAAAAAATTTTGATCCAATTTTCATGTAATCACAAATAAGTCTTGATAAATAAGTCGGTTTTGATAATATTGATTCATTATTATCAGTGCTTCAGTCAGCGTTTATGACAGAAAGAAAATCTGCTTAGCTGTTGGGGAGACATAAACACCAATCCACATTTATCTCCTTTCTCAACTCACAACCCTGATTGCCTTGCTTTACCTCTTTGTCATTCAGTTTTCTTATCTCTTATGTAGGGGAAATATTTCTGTGATGTAGATTACGGAAAATATCTAGAACAGTAACTCATACAGTGCAGATTCTGGATCAAAGCTAATTCCTTTCTGGATCTACGCAAATTCCTTTCATATGTACTCACACACACACACACACACACACACACATATATATATACACATAGTGGTAGGCAGGGAACAGCTGCCTACTTGGTATGTATATACATATATATGTATATATATGAAAGGAATTAGCATAGATCCAGAAAGGACTTAGCATTGGAATATATATGTTTCATATATATATGTATTTGAAAGGAATTAACATATATATGTACATATGAAAGGAATTAGCATATATATATATATATATATATATATATATATATATATATTTTTTTTTTTTCCCAGAGGGGGTCTCACTGTCACCCAGGCTGGAGTGCTGTGGCATGATCTCAACTCACTGCAACCTCTGCTGCCTGGGCTCAAGGTATCCTCCTGCCTCATCCTCCCAAAGAGCTGAGACTACAGGCATATGCCACCACACCTGGCTAAGTTTTTTAATATTTTGTAGAGATTAATTATTGCTGTTTTGCCCAGCCTGGTCTGGGATTTCTGGGCTCAAGTGATCCTCTTGCCTTGGCCTCCCAAAGTTCTGGGGTTACAGGCATGAGCCACCACATCTAACCCCCATAAGAATTTTTAAATACTTATAAATTTAAAAAAATATGAAAGTATTTAAACCATCAAGGCAATATGATAGGGCATGATACAAAACAAGAGAATTCAGTGTATGTGTTCATTACTTTCACTCAGCAGGCTTATAATTTCTTAAAATGTTATTGAATGTATGTGCTAATTTATTAATATATTTTAATTCCTTAAAACAATTTTAGCCTAGCAGAATTTGAGATGTACAACAATTTTGGAAAGATGGTAAAGAGTTTTAGTTATTTTCTAAAATAGTAATGTAATCAAACGATACATGAAGGTCCATGGGAATTAATAGATACTTGCCAAGGGAACCTTTATTTGACGAGGAGGTAGAGGGACATCAAAGTGAAGTTGCTGAGCAAGATGTCTGTTAGAAATTTTGTGAGAAAAAAAAATTCTTTATCCAGTATTACGGGGGGATGGATGCAGCAAACCACCATGGCACATGTATACCTATGGAACAAACCTGTATGTTCTGCACATATACTCCAGAACTTAAAGTGTAATTAAAAAAAATAATTTCTTGTCGTTAGTCCTTGTCTTCTTCATCTACAAATTGAGATGGCTTTGGTTAGACCACATATAGAGTGTATTACAACTATGACATCAGTCTCTCATTATGAAAAAGATGCATTATTCCTAGGGTATTACAAAATTAAATTGCTATTTCCAATTTCATTCCTCTCCTCCTCGTACTTGGCCTCCTCCTCCTCCTCTTTTCTTTTTATTTTTTTTTAGACCTCTTCTTTCTCTACCACTTATTCTATCTTTCTTTGCTTTCCCTTGGTCTTCACTTTCTTCCCCTTCACTTAGTCTCCCTCTTCTTTCTCACTTCCTTATGCTCCTCCTATTTGTCCTTTCCAGGATTTATAGAAAACCTCCCAATATTTTCTATTAATTATTTCGTAGACGTTTGATAACTCAGGCTTATAATGATGTTTCATTGTCTCTGTTGTTTTGTCTTTATGTAAAAATATTCTATTTTTGACAAAATTATTTTGTCTTTATGTAAAAATATTCTATTTCTCCTGACTCAAAAACATTCCTACCTGGTAACTCTTCAACTCTGAACTGTCTCCAGGTTGTTTAGAACTGTAGTGATTTTGCTCTAGGTCCAGGGTAACAGTTACTTTTCTCACTGCCGTGGATTGGCCTCTGCATCTCACATTCTGAACTATGAGGTCCTTTTAGGATTCGTGAACTTCTTGTCACATCTATATTTCAACCACATCTTATTACTTATTTATTCATGTGCCACTTCTTTGCTAAAAGAGTTTGAGGCAGAATAAAAGTCATAAATAATAAAGCTAATAAAACAAGAATCACATTTTTTAAAAAATAAGACATTGAAAAGGAAAAAGAAAACATGACTGTCACCCCATATTTAGTTAACCATGTGCATCCTGGCAGCCAGGTAATAAGGAGCTATATGGTGTTACCTTTCAATTTCTCATCAGAGAGAATAAATCTTCCTTGAAAATAAGACTCCATTTTATTCTAGCGATATACTGAATAGAAGTTTGTCCTGTAGAGCTTATATAGAGGGTAGTGTGGTCATAGTAACAAAATGATATTCTCATCTTTGATCATATATACTATTTGTTTGGGTTTTTGATCTTTTAATGATTTCATTTTTTAAACAAAAGCTTACCACCATATCATAATTAATTGAAGTTGCTTCTACAAAGAGCAAAATGTATTATGCATATTTTATTGGTTTAAAAAAGTTGACATTTAAAAGTAGTCACCAAAATAATGCCATCAACATGTTTAAATGAAATAATTAAACAGATCTACCTGTTCTAATCTTCCATGTAATTTCGTTCTCCAGAAATAACTGTTTAAAGAACTGTTACTACTACATTTTGAAATAATGTGCTTATTCTCCACTTTCTTAATTTATTGTTTATACAGTAAGTGTGTCTATTATGACAGAGGTGGAATTAGTCCTATAACTAATAGGCATATACATGTACTCTTTCACAAATCTCCTTCTTAATTCCTAGAATATAGTTTATATTTACTATGAATTAAATAGCCTAATTTCACAGCAATATAACTGAAATATGATCACTGTAGTCAAAAATGTGTATTATGATTATATTTCCTAGTTGGTCAGATCCATGTTGACAATTTTCTTTTGTTGCTGTAGTAGTTGTTGTTCACCAATGCATCTCCAGATTCTGAAAACATTCCTGGTCAAAAGTCAATGTAAGGAACTCTTGAATAAGTAAACTTTCTTTCAGAGCATTTCTGTTTTCCTAAATTGATCGTCACCTCATGATTTTCTCTGCAAACTTAATGTTCATATATACATTATTTTCTTTTTTCAAAATCACCCTCTGATTATTTCGTTTCTATTGAACTTCAGTTTGCCTTGACATATCATAGATATATCACATCCAGAAACTTTTATTCAATTGCTCCAGACTAAACTAATTATTCCCAGGATTATCATTTTAACAAATTTCAATAAATAAAGATAATAAAAGCATTTAAAACATAAAAATGACAGACACATGGGAAATGAATAGAATTACTAACATTTTTCTTCATTTCAGCATAAATTTAGAAAAATATATGAATTTATTAATCCAATCACTCATTTACTGAGCAAAATTTTGAGAGCTTAGTATATTCCAGGCACTGTGCCTACATTGAGTGTCAAAATATACTCCTCAAGATATTTACAGTTAGGTTAAGGAAGATGTAACAAATCAGGCAATCGCACTCAGAATATTATCAGAAGGAAACTTAGGGATATAAAAGAGAAAACAGTACTGAACTTCTTGGTAGGAGATAATCTAGCAGAGTCTGCTAAGAGCTGATGGCATTGGATCATGTTCATAAAGGATAAATGGGCAACCAGGAAAATTGAAGAACACAGTCAAAAACAATAAGCCAAAAAATGTGAAAATTATACAGCACATAGGGAAAAAAAAAAAAACCATGGAATAGAATAGATGGAGCATAGGCTTATGAGGCAAAGATGTCAGATAATTAAAATAACTTATGGGCCAGTTAAGGCAATGTGTTGCCTTTGATGAGAATTAAGGAAAATATTTGGATTTAAGAAAGATTATTGGAGAGCTGTATGTATGTAGGATATATTGGAGTTTGAAAGACGAATGGCAGACCACTCAGGAAGCTATTACATTAGGCTAAAAGAGGGCTTTGAAACTCTAAGTTTAGAAATTGTCAGTAGGGTGACAGAGAAGTAGGTAAAACTGAGAATTAAATAAGTGACTGAAGGAAAAGAATTTATATCTAAGAAAAAAATCAGCTTAAAAATCACACATTTAATGAGGCCTGTCTTGATAATAGAACTGAAAAGTTCTTACTTTAGGTGCTCTTTAGGAATTTAGACACAGTTCATCACAAGAAATTGTCACATCTAATTTATTTTTCTTTTGGTAAACAAAAACATTATTTACTACCTAATACATGCATATATAGCGATCCTTGCCTTTACAAAGATTAATCCTGGTTAAGAAAGAAAAGCATGCTGCATATGAAACGGTTCAGAGTATTACAGTTAGAAACAAAGCATGAATATAGCAGCAGTAGAAGACAAGCATAACAACATTGCAGATAGGTCACTTAGTTTAACTTTTCAGATATGTTAAATCCATATAGATTTCCAAGACCAAGGATAAGATATAAAGTAATTATTAATATTATTAGCAATAATAAGTGGTATCTAATAAGCTTACACTTTAGCAGAAAGCAGAGTAAACTCATCATTTTAATATATTGTTTAAAAGAAAGCAAATTGAGGAGAATTAAGGAAAATAAAACATCGGAAGTAAAAACTTAAGACATGCAATTTACATTGACTCTATGATTTCTTTCCTCATTTGCAGTGTAAGACCCTGTGAAAATTTATATTCCATCAATGAATATTTACTGTGTGCCCAGGGAGACCAGCAGAACAGAGGATTCACCATGACTGACCAAAGGAAACTTTTTCCCGAGGAGCATAACGTCTTTAATTTTAGAAAGCATCTTTCTTTTCATACCATTAATGTACTCCTTGAAGTGTCTTTTCTAAACAAAAGAAATATAAGCAAAAATAATAATATGACACCGTAGATGTGTGTGCCTGTATGTGTGTTACTTCTGACCTAAGCAAAATTTTTAAATTATTTATTTTCACAAAATTATTACCACAGAAGATCTTACTCCAGTTTATCTTATGATGGAAAATAGTTATTAATGAATAATATGCTTGCATACGTATTTCGACTTAAAGCAGTTAAATGACAGAAGGGGAAACAATGCACCAGAAAAAGGCAGTAGAGAGTGTTCACCAACCAAACAGGAGACTGCACAAGTAGGTTACATGCTCCACTCACAACAGCTTTTTCATCCCTATTATTCAGACTATTAATATTAATAGATTCTGGGAGAGAAAGTTAGGGACCTAGTCTTCCATCTTGCTGTGCAGAAACTGAATATTGCATGATACAGAATAAATGGAGTGTTACTGATGCCATTTTGTCTCAAATGAAGTTATGCCAGAGAGTAATCCCTTATCCTCACTCTCTTTGGTTGGAATCTAAGCAAAATGTAGCTAACCTTTGCCTCAAAACCAAAACAAAACAAACAAACAAACAAACATTTCTTGCTTGCTAAAGCTGATAGGACTGTGTTAGATGATTGTGACTTGGGCAGGAATCTGACCTTATTCCTATCTAGGAACAAGGTTGCATTCTCCAGGCTGAGTGAAATAGCAACCTGTCCTATGGCTCTGTAATTTGAGCATGATTTAAGAGTAAGAGATTTATTATGGTATTTTTCCCCCCACATATGTGTTTGCTGTTGATGTCCAGGGAAAATTAGGCATGGAATTAAAATGAACTGGCTGGATTCATTAGCTGTAAAGTTTTTATTTTTCATTAAGTACTGTGAATCAGAGTGATTTCATTAAAAAAAATAATTAGTGCACCAGACACCGGATATTAAAGATAATAGAGATAGGTAGCTCCACACCCACGTAGGGATATTTTTCTAAGGGATGCAGATTCATTAGCATTTATGGATGTGTAGCTTAGAGTTGACAAAGCTTATACATTTCCCAGCTGCTGATATTTTTCCATTAATGACACATTTCATTAAGAGTTTTGAAGGTGTGTTGAAATTGGTATATTGTGGAACAAATGATGGTTTCTGCTACATTTATACTCATGCATACATGGCTCATGGACTATAGAAATTCTCAAGGCAAAAAATCATTTTATGTGTTGGCTCAAAAATATTCAGAAAAAAAATTTAAAATGACGGAGAAAGAATGAAAAAATCATCTGATCAAAAGTGTTTGAGCCAACTAGTACAGATCACTACTGCTACTTATACAGAAATGATTGACTGTAGTGTATTTTTATACAAAAGAGAAATCACAAACAGATTAATTTGCCTTAATTTGGTAAATATTATCTCTATGATTTGCATGTATTTTAAAACTATTGAGAACACTTGTTGCCTATTTTTGCAGTAGAAACATCACCATAAGAACAGCATTTGCCCAATGCCGGAAGCAGAAGTGTAATATGTGTGGTCTGTTAAGAAACTACAACAGATTGCATTTAAAGTATAAGTAAATTAATTGGGGTGACAGGAGAAAAGGCAGTTGGGGAAATTTAAAGAAAAGGGATTATATTTCTCTTGAAAATGTTAGCATAATTTCACAGGTAGCATCTGGAAATCT
Source organism: Cacajao melanocephalus (assembly GCA_963573385.1). Classification (NCBI taxonomy): domain Eukaryota; kingdom Metazoa; phylum Chordata; class Mammalia; order Primates; family Pitheciidae; genus Cacajao; species Cacajao melanocephalus. Next base: position 64,464 of record CAUYLG010007647.1, read on the forward strand.
GGTTGTTCCAGTGTTATTTGTGGAAATGAATACCTTTTCCCCATTCAATTCACTTGGCATTACTACTGAAAATTAATTGAACATAAATAGACTAAAATAACTATAGATTCTTAAACAGTTGGGGAGGTGAGAGGTGTCTGAGTTGAGCACATGTCTATACAATTAACATGGGAAGGCTTTTTTGTTTTTTTAAGAAAATGAAGATAATGTGGATATTGTATTCTGGTTAATTTTCTAGTTTCATTATAATAAACTATTTGTGTCAAGGTTTTAAAATACTTACTCTTCTATTAACTCATATTTCCTTTATTCATTTTTGTTTGCCTTCAGGCAATTATCTACTGTATAGTGTTAGTTCCAGAAGCATATCTTGTTGTCCATCCTCAAATCCCCAGTATCTGACACAGAGTAGGTCCTCAATAAGCAGTTAATGGATACATAATATTGTGTTGTTTAGATATCATGGTCTCATCTTTCTGCAGTTGAACAATTTAAAAAACCTGAAGAGGTTTTTTTAACTTGTCCTAGATTACACAGCAAAAACCCAGTCTTACAATTTTAAGATGAGCATGTTTATCACCTCTCCAGACTGTGGAATGATCTGTATTTTAATAAAGTGTATTGTAAGATGTTTCAATGCAATAATATACCTGGCTCAATATTAAAGTGTTAAATTAATGATGCAGAGAAGCAGCAATTAATGCTCACAGGAATAACACCAAATAATCTAATACTAAAAATACCACTAACAGGGAAAAATGGAGTTCGAATCTTGGGAATAAACATTTTATTTTTCCTTTCAGATTTCTGCAATGTTCATCTGCAACATTAAACTGAAGTTGTTTTAAATAAGGAGGATGGCCTCCTAGACTCTCTCCAGTGGACTGTTCAGAATAAATAAAAATGCATATCCTGGAGTGATCAGGATATTGACTGAATTTCAGCATTAGACATTATGCTTTCTAAAATTACAGGGAGAAATAGCAGTTAAATTCTGAAGAAGGATTTAACAGAAAAATAAATAACCTTGCTCAATCATCATAGGGTTCTGGGACTGATCGTGGCTTAATAGGCAATTGCAGTAATGCAAATATCCAGAGAGCTAATACAAAAACAATGATGATACTCAATGTAAACATCAAGTAACATGATAATTCCACTCTACATAAGTTTTACAAGTCATTTAATTTCAAAACACAAAAAGCGTGGGTGTTGAACAATGAGGACACATAGACACAGGGAGGGGAACATCACACACTGGGGTCTGTGGGGGGGAACTAGGCGAGGGACAGCAGGGGGTGGGGAGTTGGGGAGGGATAACATGTGGAGAAATGCCAGATATAGGGGATGGGGAGGAAGGCTGCAAACCACATTGCCATGTATGTACCTATGCAACAATCTTGCATGCTCTTCACAAGTACCCCAAAACCTAAAATTCAATAAAATACATATTTTTTAAAAAAATGAACAAATTAGAAAAAAAAGTAAATACCTAAACCACAAAAACACAAATTTTTATATTTGATTTATTTTTAAATTAAAAATCAAAAATGAACATAACAAGATATGATATTTGATAAAAAGCGTGACAAAGATTTGAGCTGTGTGACCTTGGAAAAGGTTTTCAATGTCTAAGCTGTTCTATATTCTTATTTCTAAAAGGAGTGTATAAGATTATTGTGCAAATTAACTTAGAGTTAGCAGAATTATTAGTTACCGATCTTAGAGCTCTTTCCCACTTCTTTTCTTTCCATCTGTTTCAGATTGGGTTTCTTGACAAGCAGCCTCTGAGAGGGAAGTTATGAATGAAGTTCATTGAGACATGCTGTGTTGGTGATCATCCAAGAGGGAGTAACGGAAGGCAGATGGGCAAGAGAAGCTGGGCTGCAAGATAGCCTCAACAGACATTTCTGTCAACCCTATAATGACTTCTGAAGCCAGATGTTCCATGTTGAGATAGGGGCTAGGCACTTATATTCCACAAGACCAGACATTGGTTATAGGCTGCCTGGGAACTGGGGCTTGTCTTTGGGTGAGAAGCTCTCTTCATTCAGTTGAGTGTATCATCGCATAGTTACAGATATAAGTACTCCAGTCATAAAGGGGGTTTTGGTGAAATGCCAAAGTTTCACTTCACTTTGGCAACAGGCTGGCATTCCTAATGAGTCTGAAAGTTAAAGTTAGGTACACTTTTGGCATTGTTTTTTGTTTAAACGTTGTCCACTAACAATAACACGGCCCTGGACATTGAGAGCTATAGGATTCTGAGTGAGAGTTCCCTCCTTCATGAGAGTGAGGGAGAGACAAAGAAAGAAAGAAAATTCTGTGCAAGAGACTGCCTTCCCTTATACCCCCTCTCCTTCCTACCTTAGGCATTGTTCTGTAAAGGCACAGACCTTGCTGCTATAGCAGTCACCTTCTAGAAATTTTAAAAAAACAGGAAGGAAAAAAGGTCAAGCCAGAACCCACCAGATGCCATTCAGTAACTAAATTAAACAATTTTGGAACTTCTTACCTAGCTGTCTTTATTACAGAAGATATTCTCTTTCCTGGTGTTTTAGGCATGTTTTGTTCTTGGTGTTCTGCTTGGAGAAAAAAAGTATCTGAATTAATGTAGGGTTTTAGAAGATGAAGATCTAGCATATAATAGATGTTTAATATTGTTTTCCTCCTCTATAAGTCAAAAATAGTTTTTACTGGATTCAGCTGTGTGGAACTCTTAAAAATGTTTCATTTTATAGAGCTAGATTTTATAATAAGCACAGCATCTGATGGACATAATTTTCACATATGAAGTATAATGCTTTACTATCTGGGGGAAAAAGTCTCCTAAACAGAATTTATACATTAAAGGATATCTGCTTTATACATTAACTGATATCCATCCATTTGAACAATACTAGCAAATAATATTTTAATGCAGGGATAACTGCAGGATCTCGTGATGTCAGATGTGTGCCTCCACCTGAATGGCCTCACACTTCTGTTCATCTAAAATCCTTGTTACTTTTTGTAGCTCTGCTCATGCCATCAGGCTGCCCATTGCCAAGGCCCACTGCAGAGCAAGCGTTTATCAACCCAGCTCCTGGCACCTTTCTGTATCTGTAGTGATCTACAAAGACTTCAGGAATCAGTAATCAAATCCTAATAGAACTAGGTGCAAATAATTAATGCAGAAACCCTCAATAAAATCACTAATGGCTCTTTTTTTCCATACATTTTACTAGAGGTCCATCAGTATTGTTGGCTCATTCTCTGAATTTTAGCTTTTCAACCACATGTGGTTTGAAAAGAAATAGACTGTAGATGGATGATGCCTTTAGTCATTCTTTGCCTTATGGCATCTGTACTTTCTTGAGTAACAGTGATATTAGTAGTAATAGTTGCTGTATGTTAAATTTTTACTGCATTGGGAACAGTAACAAATACTCTGTAAGATGTTATTTTCTCTTAACGAAGTCCATCCAAATGAGTAAGATTATTTCTGTTTTAAAGGTGAAAAAAATTAAGAAAAATGTTCAAGATCACACGGATCAATGGTACAGACCTGGCCATTCAATTTACATTTTATTTACTTTGTTAGGTATTAAAATAATTTAAATATTGTAGACCCATGCACAGATATGGACAGATACATATTTAGCTTTTTCTGTTTTTGGTTATTTCAACTACATGCCAACAACTCCGAAAATCACAGTGGTATAAAAAGAACTGTCCATATTTTGAGAATAGTATAGCCAAAACACCAAATCCACATAGCAGAATTCAACCTTCAATTGCATTTCTTTTTCCTAAAATGCGTGTCCCTATTATTACAAAGAAATTGTTAATGCACAGGGCAGTATTTCACAGACTGGGGAATGTCACACAGTCTGTAATCATTTTTGAAAACTCAGGCTCTCTTTAAAAGAAAGAGAAGTACTCTACTGAAAAATATGTTCAATGATATAGCTCCATAAATACACATTTTTGCATCTCATTTTCATGAAGATCTCATGGGTACAGCAGTCACCGAGCATTACCAAAACACTTTCATGCCAGAAAAACAATATAATTCAAGAGACTCAATATAAAATTATTATTATTTTAAGTGTTATTACTTTTATAGCTACATGAATGCCTGTGGTGCTTTGCAGCAAATAAAATACATGCTATTAAATAAATGTATACAAAATATCAGAACTAAAGAGCTTACAATTTAAAGACTAAACTAGCAAAAGACTGCAGGTGCTTAAAAAATGAGGACAACACTGCCTTTGGAGATGGGGCTGAAAGAAGAAAAATATGTAGTTCTGAATTTTGGAGGATGCTAAGACAGCAGATTTATTCAACCATTTCACTGTCATTTAGAGCATTGGAAATAGTCAAGTCATGCACATCAAAATTCAATCTATTAAGGGTGAAAAATGAAATACACGTTTTTGAAAATCAACAACACATCAGTGCTAGGATGTAGTGAAAAATGAATACAAATGTTTTCATTCTATACTGCGCCACCCTCTTCAGCGTTCTCCTTCCTTCCCTCCCAAGGCTGTCTTCAGAAACTGTTTTTCCTCCTGTTTACTCTTCTTCCCAGTTTCCTTCTTCTCCCTTTTACTCACAGGAGCTATGCAGGGCCCTTCATGATTTCGAGTGTTCTATCTTTTCATTGTTATCTCTTGGTGATACCTGCACCAACACTGACTCTCAAGTCAGATTAAACTATTTACAGCTGCCTAAACTATCTGAAATTCTAACTCTCAGGTCAGAAAAGCCGCAAAAAAACATAACCCAACTTGCTACTCCTTTGCTGCCCAGTTCTTCTCCAAGAGGATATTCTTGTTTGACTCTACTCACTCATCTCAGATCTTGTCATTTTCAGAAGATCTCTGCTCTCCCGGGCTTGGTTGTGCAGCTGACTGTTCTCACCTGTCCTCATGCATCTTCCTGTGAGGTCAAGGTGGATGTATATTCTCAATTCTACAAAAGCCCCAGGCCAGTTCCTTTGGAGAAGGGTCGTCTTTTATCTCTAGTCCGCTCCAGGCTCTACACTCTTTGTCCTCTCCTTAAACCCCCTCAATCACAAACCCAGATCCCTAACTCCCAAGATGACAACATCATGTCATGATTTTATGATTCCCACTCCCTCTTTTTCTATAGTCTCCATCATCCGATTGACAATGACATGACAAGCATTTCCCGTATCCAGGCTAGTAAGGAATAAAACACACACACACACACACACACACACACATATAAGAGAGAAAGAGAGAATGAGAGATGGAGTCTCACTTTGCCACCCAGGCTACAGTGCAGTGGTGTGATATTGGCTTACTGTAACCTCTGGCTCCCAGGTTCAAGCAATCAAGTGATTCTATTGCCTCAGCTTCCCAAGTGGCTGGGTATACAGGTGCATGTCAAAAACCTGGCTAATTTTAGTAGGGACAGGTTTTTGTCATGTTGGCCAAGCTGGTCTCAAACTCCTGACCTCAGGTGATCCACGCGCCTCAGCCTCCCAAAGCACTGAGATTACAGGCATGAGCCACAGCACCAGGACAATAGGGAAGGTATTTTCTAGATCTGTTCTCAGACAAGAATTCTTGTTTAGCTGGATTTCCTCTCCCTGTTCCCCTCACCCTCAGCCAGGGAGGCCCTTCAGTCCACTCAGAAATAAAAATTGGGCACATATAATTATTTAGAAAACCTAGATACCAGCATAGACTAGATGATATCGAAGAGAGAAACAATAATGGGAGACTTCAAGGGATGACTGATGCTTAATCTTACAGGAAAACTCTTGGAGGTCTTGTTAATACAGACCTTGCTAAGGGATAAGGGGACAGGAGTATTTATGTGTGCCCACATCTGTCATTCATTGTTTAAGAGCTTCCATCAGAAGGACGTTTACTCAGGGACAGGATTTAGCAGCCAGCCTCAGGAAAAGCTTCTAAACAAGATGCAGACGCTGACTGTTGAAAGGCAGGCTGGCATGTGTGGGCATAGCAAGGTGGATGAAAGCCTATGGGTGGAGCACCAATAGCATCTGCCATCATTTGACCATCATCATATTCTCGGACCACTTCAGGTTGTGGCTATAAGAATGTGGAATCTTTCCAGCCTTCTCATCTTCACATTATCTCACAGAACATATGTTCTGCTACTAACTTACTTCATTAGATTTCAACAAATACATAAGACTCTGCTAGCATGTTGAACACAAGATGATACCATTCGAAGCTCTCCTGCATGTATTTTGTAGAGTGATTACTTAATCTGATATTATTTCTTATTGGTGCTCCTATGCATTAGGCACACAGTGAGGTATAAACAGCTGAAGGCAACTGGAATTGTGACACCCTTCCTCTGATTTCTTTTATTCTCTCCCATTCTTATTTCCTAAAGCGAACTACATTTTAACAGCATAGAGTTCAAGATTCTTGACAAGAGGTGATGATGATCCATCATGTTGGAAGATCCTTTGTCCTTCTTGATCATGTGTAAAATATAATAATGTCAACAAAGAAAAGTAGTTACAACATAACTAGAATTTAGAGTGCACTTAGGGGATGAGAGAATAGAGGTAGATATGAGTTTAGCATGTATTAGCCCATTAGAAAATCTATTAGAGCATCAAGTAACGGCCACTATGACAATAATTAAGAATACAAATGGGTCTGAGTGTGCTGGCTCACGCCTGTAATCCCAGCACTTTGGGAGGCTGAGGGAGGTGGATCTCCTGAGGCCAGGAATTCCAGACCAGCCTGGCCGACATGGTGAAACCCCATCTCTATTAAAAATAGAAAAACTAGCTAGGCTTGGTGGCAGGCACCTGTAATCCCAGCTACTCAGGAGGCTGAGCCAGGAGAATCACTTGAATCCGAGAGGTGGAGATTGCAGAGAGCCGAGATGGTGTCATTACACTCCAGCCTGGGTGACAAGAGCAAAATTCCATGTCAAAAAAAAACAAAAACAAAATGAAGCATACATGTCCCATTCAAATTTGTAGACTCTGGTCAGAGTGCAGAGTCTTAGGCGCTGAGAGTTGCTAGAGAAATAAATGGCGTGTGCTAGATTTTTCCTCCTTCCATGTTAGCAGAAAGTGCAGTTTAGAGCCAAACTGAAAAAGTTCCCTAGACCTGATGTCTTTCAAAGACATCAGAGGTCTTTCCTGCCGAACTGTGAAAGGATTTAAAGTTCTTCCACACTTGAGAAAGCTGTTAAAATAAGGAAAATTTTGGTTATTGCTCTCATAACTGTTTGATCTTTCCATTTGTTTAACACAATGTGTGCTATCTCAACTGTTAACCACAGGATGAGGTGTGTTCTGAGTCAGAATAAAGGCCTTAGTGGAAAGGCCAACATTTGACTCATCCTGGTGATACAAAATCCTTACAAATGTGGCATAATGTGTGAGCCCTATCTATTCATGCAGGTGTTCCAGCAGATGCTGACATTTTCTCCATTCTCTTCAGCAGAAAACTTTGAACTGATTTGCTGGCTGTTGGATTTAGAAGTCCACGACAATGAGAAATTTTAAACAGCTCCTTTCTGGAAAATTAGTGTATGTGTGATTGTGTATATGTGTATGTATTTGTATTTGTGTGTGGGTGTATGTGTATGTGTGGGTGAGAGAGAGACTGTGTGAGTGTATATGTATGTTTTAGAGAAAAAAATAACAATCACCAAAAAAATGCAATTAATGAAGATTTTCTGTGGACACTTTCTTTGAATTCCACAGTCTACTTTAAACACTCTGAATGCTCGTAATTAAACACTCTTCTGTGAAAAGATAGAGATTGCTGAGTCTTTAGAAAGCATCTTCTCTGAGATTAAAATATCTATTTTCCTTTCTTTAATATTTGTCTCTGTAGAGGGACAAATTAGGAATAATTAAAGTGAGTACAGGAACACCAAACTGTAATGAATGCCTGTTTTGCATATATTTTTAAATAATATGCAAAATGAGATGATTTGAAGCCTTTCCTCTATAGCAAAGGACAGGTAAACAGGAGAGAATGTAGTTTACAAGGTCAAAGCTAAAACGGGTCAAATGAAATTTTTGAAAACACTCTCTAGAGCACATCATGAGTAAGTATAAAACATTGGTGATACTTTCTAATTAGCAATATCACTAGGCCAAATTGCTACTCAGACATACACACACACACACTACATGCATGATATTTAAATATGGCAGTGGAATTCAATTGAATTGCTAAATCAAACAAGGTGGTGGTGTTAATGTGACTAGAGAGTTGGAGAAGCAGTCTTACAGTAACCCATAGCAGATTTTAACAGCTGCTAAATAGTTTCCTATTTGTTTCTTCAAGGGTGAGAAAAAGGAACCTAACTCCTGTGCTTTCTACTTTGTGGGGAGGATGTAGTCAAGTAGTCTTGCTCACTGACTAAGAACCTAGACCCTGGAAACAGTGAGGTCTTCTGTGGAAGGGATGGCAAAGACATCTCTGATGAAGACTGCAGAAGACACTGAATGTAAAAGATCCATATAAGGCCAGCACACAGTAGGTGGTCTTTATATCTGAACCTTCTAGACTTTCTATTTCTTCCAGGTTGAGTTACTCAAATTCAGCAGATGATCAATCTTGTTTTGAGATAATATCAAATAAAAAGTATATAGTTTTGTTTTGTTCCAACTTTATTTGAAACACAGATGCAAATTTTGTAAAGCAGAAATGTAATGGGTAAAAAATTGAATTTAGGCCTGGCCTTGGTGCATATATGAAGGAAACAAAATGCCATCCCTGTGTTTCTATCTGATGCAGCCATCTCAGGTGAGTGAAAAATTCCATTTATGCTCTTGTGCTTAGATAAGTCTGTAACTGGAACAATAAAAGATATCTCTGGCAAGTGTTATTTGCAAAGGGTGAATCTACTACTATGGGTAGTACACTAACCATATTTTTTTTACTAAGTTTATTTTAATTTATTTAATGAAAAATTGAATGTGTAAATTTAAAAATCAAATAGGACTAAATTTTCAAAATGAAAAGGAATAGTCTTTTGCTCAATCCCTTCCTGTTCCATAGTTCTATCAAAGGTGAACACGTTCAAATTAAATCCTATTTTCAGGCAAATGCTCCAGTGTAGCTAAATAAGATGATAAAGAAAGAAAGCTATTTCCTGGCTTAACAATATTAGGCATCACTTAATATAGTAATTGAGGCTTAATTTCTCTTATTGCACCATCTTTACATGTCACTCTCCCAATATTGTAACATGTCAGTATTTTTTGTTAAGCTGTCACAGTTTTTATTTTATGATTTATAATTTATATATAATGTCTGACTTATTCAGGAATTAAGTGAATAAACTTTTTTTTCTTACACACGTGTAAATTCTTTTTTGAGATTAATAAACATTCACCTGCCATGCCATAACACACACCTTACTGGAGAGCCTTCTACCGGTGATGTGAGCTTGAGTTTGAGGAAGCAGAAGACAAAGCCACACACTCAGTCCCAGACTTTCAGGATTAGAACACATAACCCAAGAGTGTGGAGCTGAACCTTGCCTCCTGAAAGCATCCAGAAACAAAGCCATTCAACCATACCCAACTTGTTCCACAATCAAATCCTCAAGGACAATAAATATAATAAAAATAAAAAGCCGCATCCAAAGGGTAGCAACTTCAAAGAATAAAGGAACATCAGCTCTCACAGAGGAGAAAGAACCTGTGCAAGAACTCTGCCAACTCTAAAAGCCAGAGTGTTTTCTTACCTCCAAATGATTACACTAGCTCCCCAGCAATAGATGCTAACCAGATTGAAATGGTGAAATGTCAAACATAGAATTCAGATTCTCGATGGCAAGGAACTGCATCAAGATAAAAGAGAAGAATTAAACCCAATCCAAGGAAAACAGTAAAACAAACCAAGATTTGAAAGACAATATAATCATTTTAAGAAAAAAACAAACTGAATTTCTAGAAATGAAAAATATACCACAAGAATTTCAAGATACAATTGGAAGTATTAACAACAGAATAGACCAAGCTGAGGAATGAACCTCACAGCTTGATGACAACTCCTTTGAAGTAACACAGAGAGACCAGAAAAAATAAAATAAAATAAAAATAAAGATAAAAAATAATTTTAGAAAGTGAATTAAATATTCCAAGAAATACGGGATTATACAAAGAAATCAAATCTACAACCCATTGACATTCCAGAAATAAAAGGAGAGAAAACAAACAACTTGGAAAACATATTTGAGGATATAATCCATGAAAATTTCTCAATCTCACTAGAGAGGGCAACATGCAAATTCAAGAAATTCAGAGAACCTCTGTGAGATAATATGCAAAGTGACCATTCCCAGGACACATAATGATCATATTCTCCAAAGTTAACATGAAAGAAAAAATATCTTAAAGGCAGCTAGATGAAAAGGAGAGGTAGCTTATAAAAGGAAATCCATCAGGCTAACAGTGGACCTTCAGCAGAAACCTTACAAGTGAGAAGAGATTAGGAAGGTATTTTCAGTTTTTTTTTTGTGTGTGTGTGTGTTTGTTTGTTTTTGGTTTTTGGTTTTTGTTTTTTGTTTTGTTTTTTGTTTATTTATTTATTTATTTATTTATTTATTTTAGACAGTGTCTCAGTTTGTTGCCCAGGCTGGAGTGCAGTGGTATGATCTTGGCTCACTGCAACTTCTGCCTCCTGGCTTTAAGTGATTCTCCTGCTTCAGCCTCCCAAGTAGTTGGGCTTAAAGGCACATGCCACTATGCTCAACAAAGTTTTGTATTTTTAATAGAGAAGGGTTTCACCATGTTGGCCAGGCTGGTCTCAAACTCCTGACCTCAAGTGATCCTCCCACCTTAGCCTCCAAAGTGCTGGTATTACAGGCATGAGCCACCACACCCAGCCTCAATATTTTTAAGGAAAATAAATTTCAACCAAGAATTTCATTATCTTGCCAAACCAAGCTTCTTAAGCAAAGGAGAAATTGAATCCTTTACAGACAAGCTAATGCTAGGGGAATTCTTTACCATCAGACCTCCCTTGTAAGAGATCCTAAACGGAGTGCTAATGATTGATGGGAAATAATGATATATGCCACCACAAAGAGTCAGTTAAGTACACACCCTACTGACACTATTAACCAACTGTATAATCAAGTCTACATCATAACCAGTTAACAACATAACAGAATTAAATTCTCATATATCAATATTGACACTGAATACACATGGGTTAAATTCCTATTAAGATGCATAAATGTATCTTCCCATTAAGATATACATGTATTCCCACTTAAGATACATAAAATGGCAAATTGGATAAAGAAGCTAGACCCAACTGCTTGCTGTCTTCAAGAGATCTTTCTCACAAGTAGTAAAACACATACGCTCAAAGTAAGGGGATGGGAAAGATCTATCAGGCAAACGGAAAACCAAAAACAGCAAGGGTAACTATTTTTATGTCAGATGAAACAGACTTTAAACGAACAATGATCAAAAAAGACAAAGAATGGCATTACATAGTAATAAAATGCTCAATTCAACAAGAAGATTCAACCATCCTAAAGATATACACACCCAATATTGAAGTACCCAGATTTATAAAACAAGACTTTAGGGATCTACAAAGAGATTTAGATAACCGAGTAATAACACTGGCGGACTTCAGTGCCCCATTGACAGCATTAGACAGATTATTGAGGTAGAAAACTAACACAGATATTCTGGAGTTAAACTCAATTACTTAACCAATTGGACCTAATAGACATTGACAGAACGCTCCACCCAACAACAAAAGAATGTGTAGTCTCATCATCTACACACAGCACGTACTCTAAGATTGACCACATCCTGGGCCATAAAGCAAGTCTCAACAAACTCAAAAATACATAAATCATAGCAAGCATACTTTTGGACCACAGTGCAATAAAAATAGAAATTAATGCCAAAGAGAGCAATCATGGAATTTAAACAATTGTCTCCTAATAATTTTGGAATAAAAAAGTAAAATTAAGGCAGAAATAAAACATTATTTGAAACTAATGAAAACAGACACAGAACATATCAGAATCTTTGTAAAATAACTAAAACAGAGTAAAGAGGAAAGTTTATGGCAGTAAAAACCTACATCAAGAAGTCAGAGAGATTTCAAATGAACAAACTAATGTTGCAACTAGAAGAACTAGAAAAACAAGAGCAAACCAAACCCAAAGCTAGCAGAAGAAAAGAAATAACCAAAATCAGAGCTAAACTGAACACAACTGAGATGCAAAAATCCGTAAAAAAGATTAAAGAAACCAAAAGGTGGTTATTAAAAAGATTAAACAAGATTGATAGACTACTAGCCAGATTAATTTTTTTAAAAAAGATCCAGATAAACACAATCAAAAAGGAAAAAGGTGACATTACAACTGAACCCACAGTAGTACAATAAATCCGCAGAAACTGTTACGAACATCTCTAGCACACAAACTACAAAACCTAGAAGAAATTGATAAATTCCTGAAAATATACAGCCTCTCAAGATTGGACCACAAAGAAATTAAAATCCTAAAAAGATCAGTAATGAATTCAGAGATTGAATCCAAAATAAAGCCTACAAAAACAAAAACAAAAAAACCCTACCAGACATACGAAGAAGAGTGAGTACCAATCCTGCTGAATTTATTTCAAAAAAATCAAAGGGGAGGTAGTCCTCTAACTCAACTCATTCTACATAGCCATCATCATTCTGATACCAAAGACTTCCAGAGACACAGTGAAAAAAAGAAAACTTGAGGCCAATATCTCTGACGAACATAGACACAGAAATCCTCTATAAAATAGTGGCAAACCAAATCTAGCAGTGTATCAAAAAATTAATTTGCCACAGTCAAGTGGGCTTTATTTCTGGGATGCAAAGTTTGTTTATCATATGCAAATCAGTAAATGTGATTCATCACATAAACAGAATTAACAACAAAACACATTATCATCTCAATAGTCACAGAAAAGGCCTTTGATAAAATTCAACATATTTTCATGTTAAAAACCCTCAACAAATTAGCCATCAAAGGAACATACCTCAAAATCATAAGAGCCATCTATGACAAGCCCATTATGCTGAATGGGTGAAATCTGGAAGCATTCCCACTGAGAACTGGAACAAGACAAGGATTTTCATTCTAACCACTGCTATTCAACACAGCCCTGGAAGTCCTAGCTGGAGCAATCAGGCAGGACAAAGAAATAAATAAATGCATCAAAATAGGAAGAGAAAAATCAAACTATCTCTCGCTGATGATACAATTCTGTACCTGCCAAACTGCATAGACTCCACAAGAAGGCTTCTACAACTAATAAACAAACTCAGTAAAGTTTCACGATACAAAGTCAATGTACAAAAATTAGCAGCATTTATATACACCAGTAATCGTCAAACTAAGAGCCAAATAAAGACACAATCTATGGTCATGGTTAGGAAGAATCAATATTGTGAAAATGGCCATACTGTCCAAAGTAATTTACAGATTCAATGCTATTCCCATCAAGCTACCAATGACCTTCTTCACAGAATTGGAAAAAAACACCTTAAACTTCATATGGAACCAAAAGAGAGCCCATATAGCCAAATCAATTCTAAGCAAAAAGAACAAAGCTGGGGGCATCACACTACCGGACTTCAAACTACACTACAAGGCTACGGTAATCAAAACAGCATGGGACTGGTACCAAAACAGAGATGTGGACCAATGGAACAGAACGGAGGCCTCGGAGGCAACACAACATATCTACAACCATCTGATCTTTGACAAACCTGACAAAAACAAGTAATGGGGAAAGGATTCCCTGTTTAATAAATGGTGTTGGGAAAACTGGCTAGCCATGTGCAGAAAGCAGAAACTGGACCCCTTCCTAACACCTTACACTAAAATTAACTCCAGATGGATTAAAGACTTAAACATAAGACCTA